>JAVIAB010000001.1:53232230-53264730 GCA_032433765.1 Megaustenia siamemsis
AGGAGCATGTGCATGGGGTATTAAAATGCTACTCTGTTTTATGCATCCTCCAGTTCTATAGAAGCATCACGTCTCCTATTGTCTGTGGAATACTTCGAAGACGTCGCAGGCATAGACTGTCGCAGTGAGTGATGTCTCTTTTATATATATATATAATTTCCCAATGTGGGTGGTAATATGCATATCTGTTCAAGGTGATAGGTGCGTACACGGGCAACTATTTTCTCCAGCAGCTTGCCCGCAGTGTTCTGCGTCCAAATGATTCTGTTGGCACTGCTCTGAGAATGGTTGTTGTTTGGCTTCAGTAGCGGTATTACGTAGCTGTGTAGCCACTCCTCCTTAATCTTGCCACTCTGAGTGCGGCATTGAACTTTTTGGGCAGTTTTTTTTTTTTTATGACGTCGTCAGCTAAATCGATCATATCGTCGTACCGAACACCATCTGGACCAAGAGCAGTGTTGTATGGCCTTTAAAGTGTTGTCCGAATGGCACAGATTTTGATTGTGAGATCTTCTCCCAACACTACATCCTCACACAATTCAGAGAGGGCTGAGACAATTCCTTAGCCTCATTTCTTTGGTCAGCCAGGCAAGCAGGGGCTCTTTGCTCTTATCAGATTTGTACACTATCTGACCTGTGCTTTGGAAGTCTGGTATACCTCTGTGTCGTGTTGTGCCCATCATGCTCTGATGAAGGTGCCATAATGCGGTTAGTGATTTATCTGAGCATACTTTTGTGCAGAAACGTCCCATTTAGCACCCTTATCCTGCTTAGCGCAAAGATGAAAGTGCATCATTTTATAGTCGACCTCTTCTTTCAGATGCTTCAAAAGGTAAGGCAGTGTTCTTCCATTCTTTCTGGCTTTCAGTCACGGCTTGACCGCTTGTCTCTTGTGCCGCCAAGCTTCCTCGACTTACACGTTCCACCAAGGCTGCTGTGTCCATCTCTCTTGCCTTCTGCGAGGGGCGCCTTATTTCTTTATTCTCATTTTTCTAAAGACGTGCTGGTCTGTTCTCTCATAGTGGAATGTATTGAGTTTGCTTTTCTGGTTCCTATTTCTGATTTTCTCAATTAGGTGACACATGGATAGTAATAACTTTCCCAGGACACTCCACCTGCAAACCGGTGCGATGTGGAAGACACCAGTGTCAGGTCTGTGAAACAATCAGAGTCCCATGTTCGACTGGCCATTCTGGTTGCCCTTCCATTATTCAAGCACACTAGATCGGCTGACACCTGTGCGTTCTCTAACTCTACTCTCTGCTTGTTGGTTATTATATTACCACACTGATTGCCTCTAGCATTAAAGTCTCCGCAGAAAAGGACGCTCTTCTCCTCGAACGCGAAAAGATTCAGACATAATTGCGTACCCACCTTCCCATTACAGGCATACACATTTACAACATCGAAAGGAATTGGGGTCTGCACTCTAACCGCATGTACTAGCAATTCTTCACTGTGCAACGCATATATATCAAACTCAGCTGTCACCATATTGTTTCGGACAAGGATGACTTCCCAGGGTGTCGTCTATTTTAGAAACAGTGAAATCCATGGGCACTAACTGTCCTATCACCAATAAGCGCTTCTTGCAAAATCATTATATCTACGCAGCACAGTAGCTTATCAGGGATGGGCCGACGTTGATTTGTGAAAGCACAGTTCCAGTATGTAAAGCGGACATACTTTAGACCTAACCTTTCGCACTTCCACCGTTTCTTACACATTTCGGCACGTTTACCTTTTCTTGTTTTGCTTTTCCGATGCTGTCGTTTAGGCTTCATCTGAATACTTCTTGTCGTTTTTGTTGATTAAGTCGCTGAAATCGATGGTTGTGGATGGTCTAGACTTACGTGTACTCACTCAGCCACACGGTCCAGAACCCGTTTTCACATTATAGACTGGGCAATCCCAGTCATTCATATCTTCAGCACGTGAATAAACCGCGAGATTTTTATTTTCTTCATTCAGAATCACACAGCAATGTAATCACACTTCCTTGCCGACGAACCGTGTAAAAGACACCACCGTATTTAGTCGCCGATTATTAAATCGGTCAATGTAGAGAGTCATCGCCTTTAAGTACCGTTCCTGCACTGCACAGGTAATGATGTCTCTCCACAACTTTATTTTTCTACAGTTGTGTATCAATGCTATAGAGTGTTGATTGTCTACTAAACCAACCTCTTTAATTGCCTTCAAACTTTGCGATGTTTCCCTTCATCTATTCATCCTTCAATTTGTTTTCCAGTTGTCACAAAATGCTGCAGCTTTTTAATTTTTCATCTCAATACAAAACTAAAGAAAATGAACAATGTTTTCATTTGATGACAAGCTTTTATTCATCTTTGCGTTGACCTTTCTCGAACGTCCACGTTACTCCTTCTAATTGTCCGTGGCATGTTACACTTACTTCAGTAAAACCAAATGTATATGACCATCACAAATATTTTTGTAGAGTTGTCTAGGATTAACTCCAATACGTCAGGGCCGACTCTACTTAACAATGAATAATTTTTTTTCTTTCTTCTACCCGATATGATTTGCGCAACACCTTGTTCATTGTCTTTGTATGAGCTAGTCTATACTACACCTCTGCTGTACATCTATCATTTGAAGTTTACATTTTTCCAAGAATTTAAGTCTATTTCTTATATTAACGATTTAATTATGGCTTTTTGACAAGCATTTTTCTGTTTTTGCGATTATTCCTTCAATCAATATACATGTTAATTTGTGTAATTAGTTCATTTACATCGAAATACGGTACATAGGTCAAAAATAAATAAAAAAAAAAAAACTAAATGCTGGACAATTTGTTGCTGTCATGCATCCGACAGTCACTTGTACAGATTTACATACTAGTAAATCTATAGCTGGCTGTATCCTTCAAGTGTTGTTAAAACGTTATACAGGACAAGCGATGCGTTTTCAACAAGTTGTGTTTTCTGACAAGACCCTCTTATTCAGCAAGTCAGCTGATGCTCGCTCTCAATGCTTTCCTTACTTTGTTCTCTTAGTGTCTCCCCAGGTTAACATTGTTTTCTTTTGACTAGTTGATTTTTTTTATTTCAGGACTTACTTTTCGATTCTGTTGTTAATCTGCTCATCACATGGTCGGCCCTTGCCCATCTTCTTTTCTTGATTATAGACATTATTTTTGGTTGTATCGATATTTCTCTTACTTCTGCACTAGTCTTGAATACTGTCCGTATATTTCATATTTTGCTTTTGAAGATTGTGGCTGTATTTTAAATTTTCATTAATGTCTTATCTATCGTTTTATCTAATTCTCTTTCACTCCGACCAAATAAAACTTTATCATCAGCATAATGCAGCAAAAGATGAGTTTTACCGTAAACTACATCAACTTACAAGTAAAATAACTTAAAATTGGGGACGGGTTGGTCTCAATGCAACACGCCGTTATCGAGACAGAGAGATTTTGAGTTCAAATCCCGCTGCAACAGTAGCGATTTTTTGGTGTGATTTCTCTCTGTGGAAAAAACCCCAGCTCTCAGCAGTGACTCCTGACATGAAACGTTGACTGACTCATTGACGCAAAAAGAATATGAGTACATTCGAAGACGGAGCGTGGAGAGCCCTGTGTACATGCCTGCCAGAGATAAACGGAATAACACGCACAATTCAGTTCCTAGTCTCTAAGGAATTCGATAGAGGTAAAAGCTGGCAAAAGGAACAACAACAAATACATAAAAATATATATAAAATGTATATCCTAACTGTAATGGATGACTTTAATGTCAATGTAGAAAAATAAATCACAGGAGTTGAGAAGGTAATGAGACAAGAATGAATTGACACAATAAGCAAACTAGAAAAAGAATGTTTAACAGAAGAATTGATTACAGGTAGAGCATTGTTTGTGCACAAGAAGATCCATAAAAGAACCTGGTTATCTCCTGATGATGGAACAAAAAAACAAAGATTGACCACCAATCTGGAGGTGGCAATTTAAAACATCTTTGACAGACGTGAGAGCATATAGAGGGGTGGAAGTAGACAGTGATAATAATTTATGGATTGGAAAGATCAAATTAAAACTGAAAAATCAACATGAAAATAAATGAAGTCTCAGAAGATAGATACTCACAAACTGAAAGACGAGAACATTAATATAAACTTGTACATGAAGCTCAATAACCCGCATGCAGTGCTTGGCAAACTAGATGAGAAAACCAAAGATGAAATGTGGAAATTCTACAATTCAGCTCTACTGTCATCGGCAGAATCTCTAGTGTTCGATTTAAGACGATAGCAAGAATGACGTGGATGTATGTCAATACATGAATATACATAGAAGAAAGGAGAGAAAGCAAAGACTGCTATAACTGTCAGGACAGAACTTGGAAAAAGCGTCTCATAATCAATATAGAAAAAAAAAAAACTAGAAAACAAAATGAAAATCTCGGTCAGAAGTGAAAAGATAACTTATATGGTTAACCTGGCAATAAGGGTGAAAAGAGCAGCAATAACAGGAAATAGTAAAACTCTTCATAATGTACTGAAGATGCTAGCGAACACTGTTACATCTAGTGGGACATCTGTTATGAACAAATATGGAACAATACTAAAATGAAGTGTCACTTCATTTTTGTCACTATTTAATATTACAAAGTTACGATGGGCTGAACATTTTAGGGAAATCCTTAATCATCCGTTTCCAATGAACTTGTAATTTATACCCGACACGCCATTCACACAGATATAAATGTTAATGTTGTAGAGACAGTGGTAAGGCTTATTGCGAGCAACAAGGCTGCATTTAAAGATGATAAATCATCCTAGATGCTAAAAGCAATGAATAACCATAACTTTTGACAACTGTATAAAATATTCAATACAATATGGGATGCAGAAAAGGTACTACACAGTGGAAAAGGGATGTAATTGTGAAAATCCCAAAAAAGGCAATCTAAAAGAATGCAGTAACTGGAGAGTGGTGTATCGTCTTTCCCTTGCTTCTAAGGTATTTTATAAGATTATCATCAAATAATCAAAAATGCCGATGACACTGTAATGCCTCAAGAAGAAGCCTGAATTAGAAAAGGGCGAAGCCTTGAAATCCTAGGCCCATGTCTTGTGAGATTAATAAAAGTATATTTAAAAAAAGAATGGTTAGTGGTTTCTTCAGCCGAGTTCAGTCATTAATCGGTTACACTCGTCCGGTTCTGAATGAAAATGGGCGCTTCTTGCGTCCAAGCCATGTAAACAATGTTGACTTTCCTTGTCTCCAACGGTTTATCTCATTCTATTAGAGAATTTCACGCTATCTGTTACCACAGTGAGATGGCGGATTTGTTAAAAATATAATCACGGGTTTGATAGTAAATGTGTGTACACAGTTCGTTAACCATCGCTGTAGATCAAGTCTTTATTCGCTGGCTTCGTTAGCAACCATGGAAGCTAATGACCTTACTTGTGCCGACGGTTGGTTTGGGGAAAATTATACGTTACAATGTCACTGCTATAATGGCTTAGTTTGTGACAAAACTACAATGACATGCCCAAACAATGACAGTTGTCAGCACAAAATTTTCGGACCCCAGTGTCAGTACTTGGATTTTATTTGCAAATATGCCCAAAAATTTGAACCTACTTTCCTGTTTGATAACAACGACACCTCATGTAATCCGGGACACAGATTCTACATCAGTTGAGGCAACTCTCAATCAATATTTGCCGTGCTCTTGGTTTAGGATTTATGCGAATGACTTAAAATATCCGGACAGTTTCACGGTAAAACTGAATGGTTCTGCCTCATGTAACAATGTATCAAGGTTTGTAGTTAGTCCGCACGAGATTGATGCCTTCTGCTCTGGGGCTGGTCTGATCAACAAGTTACGGATATAAAGAGCGATAATTGCAAATATCTGCTCCATCTACATTGGCGGGGGTCGGAAAGTGGCTCTCAAACAGATCACAAACCAGACCGACAAATTTGATGCTTGTTATACAGGAGACGGATGGGGACCAGAGGCCACAGTTAATAGCAAAACAAAGACCAATCTCTATGACAATGACTGCACACACACACACAATGGAGAAGTGGAACCAATTCTGTTTACTGGTATCTGAACATTGCAACGCCCCAGAAGACTCACACCATTCGAATCTATCATCGAGCTAGCACTATGGTTCGGGTAAAGAATGCCACTCTAAAGGCTTTCTCTGACAGTGGCGGAGTAGTGTTCCAGTATAATGATATATCATACCCTAATTTATCTGTGAACACTATTGTAGTCAAAACACAAACGTCAATGGCACACATTAAGATTGAGTTCTCACCGACCATTTCGCAGGTCTACAGTGCACTGACGATATGTGAGGTGCAAACATTTGCAGACACCTATTGTCTGGACGAGTATTCTTGGTCGTTTTGTGCAGTGTGTAGTGGGTGTAGTAAAGGCTGCAATGTCATCATCGGTACTTGTCACGGCAACTGTTCACATGGGATCTATGGACACGTCTGTTCCGGGTCTTGTCTCAGTGTCTGTCCTTTATTTGAGGAAAAATCAGGAAAATGCCTACAATGTAAACATCTTGGCTATACCTGTAATGACACTTGTCCCGATGGTAATTTTGGGCTACAGTGCGAACAGATGTGTTCTGATGGCTGTGACATATGTACTCTCAAATGTCTGGACAACTGTTTCAATGACACGTGTCAACAGTCGATCGGGAATTTTTACATGCAAGAGAACGTTCTATGGGTCAGACTGCACTCTCAAATCTCCGGACAACTGTTTAACGAAACCTGTGATTCACACGTTCAGAAGAGTCTGCCGACTACAACAAGCCCAAACATATGGGCACTTTAATGTGTTTCTGTGCTAGACATGGTTCATTTTTTGGTGTTTTTTTAGTGATTTTCATATCTTGCTGTCTTTCTGTCCTAGCCATGGCTCATATCTTAGCTTGTGTGTGCTGGCCATGGCTCATATCTTGGTGTGTGTCATGTTAGTCATTGGTTATTGGTTATTGGTTATTGGTTATGGAAGGCCTCGGTATCACAGCAAACGAATTAAAATCCATAATTTCTCAACCGCCCGTGCCAGTGGATCCATCCGAATTACTAATTCATCTCCCAAACAAAGAAAGGTAACTGTAGCCCCCATCGTAGCAGTCTCAGCACACGCCAAAAGACATAAGGCGAAACCGCGCAGAAAGTGAACACAGCCAACTGTTCCCTGTCATACGATATCATCATTCATCGTAAACAAGCGGGATATCGAAGCAGGATCAAAACGGATGAGACACACAGCTCACGGTGTGCACAGAGCACTTAACTCAGTAGCTCCTGCAACAAGCCGAACTTGGAATATGAGGAAACTGCAAAAAGAAACACTTTTCAGACATAGCCTTCATTGGTTCCTGCCGCCTATCCACCATATACCATGGGAGTTCACGTCCTCCCGAAAATGATGATCGTCATAGCACTTGATGATGTTAGGCCGTCATTGATGACTCCAATTCCAAACATATAGACACACAGTGGTGGTAAGTTATCATTTCCAATCCAACAGAAGGCACATGAGTAAAACCACAGAGAGAATATGATTTTGTGACCTTCACTGATTCACTCTTAGATGTGAATGTGTAGTTTACACAAGAGGAGAAGTTTTCAACTACAGTGATACCATTTAAGGAAATTCTGGGATAGCAAGGCAGGTCTCCCTTATAGCAGCAGAACTTGATGTTATCTGCTCCCTTCTTGTAGCTGCCGCCACACGATTCTGATGTCTCATTAACTTGGATATCATTCAAGAACAATGTCAGATTAACATTCCATAGATATGGCTCTGCTGATGAAATGCTTGGTGCAACAGTTGTATCAATCATACTGGAGGCTCCTGGTCTGTGGTCATTAATATCACAGACGGCACATGATGTTGTTATATTCAGTATTTCTTTCTGGGGTGTAAATATGTGGCACACACATGGAGAGTGGTTTGTGGTCACAGTAATCCCATTAAAGGCAATTCAGGGTAGCATGGCATAGCTGTTTCAGAACAGCACAATCCTACGATGTTTTCTTTGTTCGCTATAAAGCTGCTGCTGCTACACAATCCTGACCAATTATAGGTGTGGACATTATTCACTTGCAATGACAAAACTGCTTTGTTTACATCATAAACCTCTGGAAGCGATTCAATTATGGGACTAATAGTACAGATTATTCTTCCATCGGGAATATCTTCATTGAGTCCCCAAAAAAAAGGTCTTTGGTTAAAAAGCACATATGCTTTTGAGTTAAACACAAAATGAGCCCACTTCATATATTCAAAATGATCCTTGCCAATGCCATCCGTTTGCACAAGTTAGGTCCTTAGCTACCAACGTCCCAAACGTCTGAAACGAAGCCATCGAATTAACGACTTTATCTACAGCGAAGGTTAGCGAACGGTGAACAAACATTTATGTTCAAACCCTTGAAAACATTCTCCAAAATCTGCCAACTCGCAGCAAAATCATGTATCGTGTTGTTCAATGTAAACATTGCTTAGTCCATAGCTCGAATATAAATAAGCTGCCATTTTGGGGCGTCCCATGACGTCATCCTCATGTTAGTCATATCTCATTTCTCGGTGTGTCCGTGTTAATCATGTCTCATATCTTTATGTGTGTCTGTGTTTAGTCATATCTCATATCTTAGTGTGTACCAGTGTTAGTCATATGTCATATCTTTGTGTGTGCATGTCTGGGTTAGTAATATCTCATATCTTTGTGTGCATGTTTATGTTAGTCATATCTCATATCTTTGTGTGTGCATGTCTGTGTTAGTCCCATCTCATATCTTTGTGTGTGCATATCTATGTTAGTCATATCTCTTATCTTTATGTGCATGTTTATGTTAGTCATGTGTCATATATCTTGATGTGTGTCAGTGTTAGTCATGCCTCGTATCGCTGTGTGCATGTCTGTATTAGTCACATCTCATATCTTTGTGTGTGCATGTCTGTGTTAGTCACATCTCACATCTTTGTGTGTCCGTGTCTGTGTTAGTCACATCTCACATCTTTGTGTGTGCATGTCTGTGTTAGTCACCTCTAGTGACTCTGTCAGATGGTGCTCGTAAACCTGGGAGGGCCTACCATCTAAGGGCAGAATTCCCCTACAGAAAAGACAATCTGCTGCCTTGCAGGAAGATTGGGGACAATCAAAGGCTAGGGAAAGCAAACCCGAATAAAATGATGGCTGAAATCGGATGCACTGGGCCACTGGCGCAGAACACAGTGTAACGTATTAACGGGTGTTCAGTCAGAGTGGATCTGACAGACTCTTATTGTGATGTTCTGTCTGTGGGGGCGATCAACACACTTAGCCTGACAGCTGACTTCATATGAGAGGCTGGAATCCTTACTCTGATTGAGTCCTTAACGCAGAGAGAGAGAGAGAGAGAGAGAGAGAGAGAGAGAGAGAATGAAAATAATTAAGTGTAAAAGAGTCCACAAAATTTAGAAAACTCCCATGGTTCAGCACTAGTAAGCAAGTTGTTCTTCTTTTCCTACTCAGTCTCCTTCATCTGCTCCTTCTTTTGCTCATGCACCTCCTCTTCCTTCTTCCTTTTCTTCAACGATCACATACTGCTATGCATTTAAACATTTAGACCAACGTGGGTTTTAAATAAGATGGTGGTTATAAAGTTATCGCCAATTCCCCATAACCTGCCATACTGTGTTGTTTTTGTAGGCGGTATTTGTTTTCTTAGGGTGTTCAGAGTGTTATAGTCCTGTAGTGTATTGTCTGGAGTTTGACTGGCTGATCCGCAGTCACATATTGCAAAGCCACTGCGTCATGTCTTGTGCAGGTATCATCTGAGGTCACAATGATCTCCTCATACCTGCTGAGCATGTTTAAGCTGTCGTGTTCTGGTTCATATATTTCACAAAGCTCCCCCCATTCTGTTATCCTGTTTTGTTTCAGGATTGTTGGTTTTTATTTTTGAGGCTCTGTGGTTGCTTCGACTGTGGACGGATCCCACATGTTTTTTTTTTTATTTTTATTAATCTGCTTTCTCATTTCCAGGAATGCCACAGTAATCTGGTATTCTCTGCAAGACTAGTTGTCTTTTTTGCCCGCGGACATGTCTTTTTTTTTAATGAGTCTGCCCTATTTTGGGCTTAACATTGATAGAACGACTGACTTTCCATCAGTGAGAAAGACAAGAGAACTTGATGCTTCTTGTGTATTGAGAGTTGTTGTGGTTGTGTGGAGTGCTATTGTCCTAAAATCTGTGCAACTTTTTTCGGCTAGAAGAAAGTATGTTTTTGAAAGTATTTTTCTACCCACTTGGGAAGGTTTATAAATGGCACGGTCTCCCTTCTTTGAGGCTTCAGTCGTGGATCCATCTGTGAAAAACCGTGTCCTTGTATCTCTGGTTATTTTCGCTGGAGCATGATGAGTGATAGTACTCTCATTTCTGTCTCTGGCAGCTCGTTTTTGTAGACTCTAGTAGTAAAAGATATACAATTGTCGCATTCTTCATTGACACAATTGTATGGACACCAAAGAGCGCAACAAAGGACACTGCTAGGGGCACAGCGACGGACACGGATGGACACGAGGTGAGACTTCGGGACTCAGAGATATATTGGAAACCCCCCTCCAGCAACCCAATATCTGTGAACAACCCCGACTTCCCTAAAAATCGAAAAACAGTATTAAGGACCCATCGAAACACATAAAGGGGAGATAATGTTGAAAATTACAAATGCGAATGTGAACAATTACAAAAATTACAATATTACAAAAGTATGAGAGGCTGAGCCTAAAGTATATGCGCGTTACATATTGGAATTGTGTATCCATAAATCAACAAATACCCATTTTTGATAAGGTACTGTGCAGCGCCGATATAATGATTTTGCAAGAAAAACTTCTTGGTGACAGAACAATTAGTGTCCCTGGATTTCACTGTTTCTACAATAGACAGATTATCCTTGAGCGAAATAATATGGTGACACTAAGATTGATTTGTCTGCGCAGTACAGTGCAGAATTGAAGGTACATGCAGTTAAGGTGCAGACACCAGTTCCTTTCGTGGTTGTAAATGCATGCCTGTAATGAGAAGGTGTACACACAACAATGGCAGAATCTTTTCGCGTTCGAGGAGGAGAACGTCATTATTAGCGGAGACGTTAATGCTAGAAGAAACCAGTGGTGTAACTTCATAATCAACAAGCAGGAAGAAGATCTATAGAACGTACTGGTGTCGGTCGATTTAGTATGCTTGGATGATGGAAGAGCCACCATATTGGCCACTGAAACAGAGTTTGATAGTGTTATAGACCTGGCACGGGTGTATTTTGCCTTCGCACCGGTTTGCAGGTGCAGTGTGCTGGAGAATTCCATGAAAGTGATCACTATCCATGTGTCATTCTAATGGAGAAAGGCAGATATAGAAGCCAGAAAAGTAAGCTCCACACATTCCACTATGAGAAAACTGACCAGGAGCTCATTAGCAAAATCAGACATAGGAAACAAGGCGCCCTCGCAGAAGGCAGGCGAGATGGACGCAGCCAACCTGGTGGACGTAGACGTCGAAGAAGCTTGGCAGAACAAGAGACAAACGGTCAAACCGTGGCTGAAAGCCAGAAAGAATGGAAGAACACAATCTGAGCTCTTGAAGCATGTGAAAGAAGAGATCGACCAATAAAATGATGCACTATAAAGTATGTGCGAAGCAGGCTAAGGATACCAAGTGGGACGAGTTCTGTAAAAAAAAGTGTGCTCAGATAAATCGCTAGCCACATTCTTGCGACTTCATCAGAGCATGAATGACACAACTCGACACAGAGGCATTCCAGACTTCCAGGGCAAAGACCAGAAATGGCCCACTTCTGATGAGAGCAAAGGGAAGGCCCTGCTTGCCCCTACATTGAGCAGACTGACCAAAGAAATGCGGCTGTAAGAATCAGGATACGGTGGTCGCTCTCATAATTGTGTATGTAGTGCTGGGAAGATCTCACAACCACAATCGATACCAGTCGCACAAAGCTTAAAACGGTCACACAATACTGCTCCTGGTCCAGATGGTGTTTGGTACGACGATAAAGGCGATTTAGCTGATGAGGACTTGAAATAAATTGCCAAAAAGTTTAATGCCAGCACTCAGTGTGGCCAGTTTAAGGAGGAGTGCCAAACCGAAGCCAAACAATGTCCATTCAGGTCAGTGCCTACAGAATCATCACTATGTAGAACATTGCGGGCAAGCTATGAAGAAAATAATTGCCCGTGTCACTTTGAACAGATATGTGCATCCCCTGTCACCTTGAACAGATGCGTGCATGCATACCTACACTAGGATGTTATGATATAACAAAGAGACATGGCTCAGTGCGGCAGTCTTCGCTTATGATGTCTTTGAAGGCTTCCACATTCGATGTGCTGCTGCTATAGATCTGGCGGATGCATACAACAGAGTACCATTTCAATACCCCATGCACATGCTCCTCAAACTGACGGTGCACCCTGTCCTCAATAGAGGATCGCTGAAGCCCTGTTTCAGAGGAAGGTGATGCTCAGATGTGGAAGTTGGTTATCCGAGCCAACATCCATTTGTCCAGGGCTGCTATAAGGCTCACCATTGTCACCAGTTCTATTTAACATGTCCACAATAGCGCTCATGGAACAAAAGCTGGATGGAAGGTGAAGAACTATGACTTTTGCTGATGATAATCTGGTATATCAATAGGGAAAAGACAGAAGGGAAATCGTCCACTAGACAAAACTAACTCGATCGCATCTGTTCTTGGTATGGACTATCAGGTGTCTTAGTTTATCCTAATAAAGAAAACGGTACATGGTTCTCTCTTAACAATCATACTGTTAACACGGAAACACCGGTGGGACGAATGGGGGCTGATAAGGTGATCAGGGACAGGTTGATTACGTATCTCGCAGTTTAATTTGATTGCAGCCAGTGTTTCCGGGCTACGTCGACCATGTGATAACAAAACCCCGCAAAGGATTTGCCGCATTGAAACTCGTGGTAGCTGCCATCAACGAGCAGAAACTACTTACCCTACTGTTACTTACACTTTTGTTAAGAGGCTAGACATTCAGCAATCGAGTATGCCCTGGCAAATCTTACTCTCAGTACAACGCAAATTAATAGGCTGGAGAAAACTCAGAATGAAGTTCTGCGCATTATCTGTGGGTGTACGAGGGATACGCTCTGTGTAGCAATGAGGTATCTTCTTGACTTTCAAACATCATTGACAGAATCAAGATCTGGAGGGCACGAGCATGCTTGAAGTTAAGTGCAGATAAAGAGCATCCATTGCACCACGCGCTCAACACAAGGAAAGGTGCCAGGCTAAAAAGAGGCAAATCATGGTTGGGCCGAGCAGAAGATGTCATCAAACTGGTCTGTGGTCTTACCAATTCTCAACGCTTTCGAGGAGTGGATACCGGTTAGTATGTCATTCAGAGGAACATTCTCCTGTATTGTCATACTGGACAGGAAAGGTAGGAAACATAACTCAGTCGTGGGCATTGCGGAGGTCAACGATCTCAACCAGGATAACACCAATGAGAAAAATGCAGCCATCTATACAGACGGATCCGTAATACGACACCAGAGGAGTGCATGGGCATTTAAAATCATGGGCATGATAAAAAAAACAGTGGAGACGGGCTCTGTACGCATGCTATGGTTAGAGTCATTACAGAAGTAAAAAATATGGAAGGTCACCTTTGTCTACGTCCCCGGACATGCAAGAGTACGGGGAAGTGAAAGAGAGGACAGGTTTACTAGCTGCACTGTCGTTGAGGACGGTGAGCCAATGGATCGGGCGGACATTATCAGTGCCACCGAGATGTGGGATGAGCACAGGACTTCGACAACCACGAGCCCACGTCACTCCTTCGGATGAAAGGGCTGGGAGTTAAGATGGGCACTGCAAGAAATGAGAAACTTAGTGGGCATGTGAGAAGACTTATCAACCACCACAGAGCTGGAGTCGTCAGTCGCTGGATACTGCTAGACTTACTGAGTAGGGGATCTGAGTACCGATGGACATGTTAGAAGTGCAACGATGATGACCCGAAAACAACTCAATAACTCAATTACAAATCGTAATCATGGTGATCATGGAAATAAACAAAGTGAAGATAATCCAGGAACGGGGTTAATCGTTGTACGGGGGAAAGTAATTGTGGGGATATAATAGTGAAATATAAGAACAATAGCAGTTACTCAAAGGTGCAGCTTTCACCATTATTAAGACATCCAAACATTTCTATAGCAGCTAAACAACAAATGATAAATAGCAGTTTCATGCCAACTTTGTGCAATGAAATTCAAACATGTACCCTTTTTAAGTCACAATTAAGAAAGATCAACACATGTGAGATGCGATGCTTGAGAAAAGTAACAAAGAACACAAGAAGAGTTAAACTACCAAATGAAGCCATAAGAAAAATGGTAGGAATAAAACGCTTCCAAAAATATAAAGTCAACAACTTAAATGGTTGGACCAGCTGGTCAGAATGAATCCTCACCAAGCACCATCAAGGGCGTTCTTCCCGAGAATGCATGGATAAAGACCAAAAGGGAGACCTAGAAGAAGATGGATATATGCAGTGATAGAGACATGTAACAACAAAGAAAAATCACTAATTCAGACAGTTCCTGCAGCTCAAGAACGACAAATGATATAACCACGACACCTTTTCGGTATCAGTGAGAAAGAAAAATAATAGAAGACACAAAGGTGGCAGATTAATTTGTGTAATTTATATTTTAATTGCTGCTGATTGTATTTTAGTGTCGCGGACCGGTATGTATTGTGTGGGAGAGTGACTGATAATAAATAATAAAATTAAAAAAAAATTCGCCCACTGAGGTGACTGACTGGATTTGTGTAATGTAATGGCTTCCGATGGGTTTTAGGGTCGCGGAACGATATCAGAGGGGTGGTTGAGTTATCGGGATAGCGTGGTCAAGGATGTAATAGCGTTAACCGACGACTCATAGGTGACTGACCGATTTTTCCAAATTGTATGTTAATGATTTTTTAAATGGAATCTTAGAGATTTAATTGGCGGATATTGAGGTGTCGTAAAGATATATAACATATATTTATATATGTCGATATATAGATTGACGTCATGGGACGCACCAAAATGGCAGCTTATTTATATTTGAACCATAGACTAAGCAATGTTTACTTTAAACACCACGATATCTGTTATTGCAGCGAGTTGGCAGATTTTTGAAAATGTATTCAAGGGTTTGAACATAAATGTTTGTTCACAGTTCGTAAACCTTCGCTGTAGATAAAGTCTTTAATTTGATGTCTTCGTTTGTGACATTGGTAGCTAAGGACCTAACTTGTGCAAACAGATGGCATTGGCAATGATCATTTTGAATATATGAAGTGGGCTCATTGTGTGTTTAACTCAAAAGCATATGTGCTTTTTAACCAAAGACCTTTTTTGGGGGGAATCAAGGAAGATATCCCCGATGGAAGAATAAATTGTATTGTTAGTCCCATAAATGATTCGCTTCCAGAGGTTTATGATGTAAACACAGCAGTTTTGTCATTGCAAGTGAATAATGTCCACACCTATAATTGGTCAGGGTTGTGTAGCAGCAGCAGCTTCATTGCGAACACAGAAAACATCATAGGATTCTGCTGTTCTGAAACAGCTATGCCATACTACCCTAGAATTGCCTTTAATGGGATTACTGTGACCACAAACCACTCTCCATGTGTGTGCCACATATCTACACCACAGAAAGAAATACTGAATATAACAACATCATATGCCGTCTGTGATATTAATGACCACAAACCATGAGCCTCCTGTATGATTGATACAACTTTTGCACCAAGCACTTCATCAGCAGAGCCAGATCTATGGAATGTTAATCTGACATTGTTCTTGAATGATGTCCAAGTTAATGAGACATCAGAATCGTGTGGCAGCAGCTACAAGAAGGGAGCAGAGAACATCAAGTTCTGCTGCTATAAAGGAGACTTGCCTTGCTATCACAGAATTTCCTTAAATGGGATCACTGTAGTTGAAAACTTCTTCTCTTGTGTAAACTACACATTCACATCCAAGAGTGAATCAGTGAAGGTCACAAAATCATATTCTCTCTGTGGTTTTACTAACTACAGGTCAGGTGGCTTCTGTTGGATTGGAAATGATAACTTACCACCACTGTGCGTCTATATGTTTGGAATTGGTGTCATCAGCGATGGCCTAACATCATCAAGTCCTACGACGATCATCATTTTCGGGAGGACGCGAACTTCCATGGTAAATGGTGGATAGGTGGCAGGAACCAATGAAGGGTACGTCTGAAAAGTGTTCCTTCTTGCAGTTTCCTCATATTCCAAGTCCGGCTTGTTGCAGGAGCTACTGAGTTAAGTGATGTGTGCACACCGTGAGCTGTGTGTCTCATCCGTTTTGATCCTGTTTCGATATCCCGCTTGTTTACGATGAATGATGATATCGTATGACAGGGAACAGTTGGCTGTGTTCACTTTCTGCGCGGTTTCGCCTTATGTCTTTTGGCGTGTGCTGAGACTGCTACGATGGGGACTACAGTTACCTTTCTTTGTTTGGGAGATGAGTTAGTAATTCGGATGATTCCACTGGCACGGGCGGTTGAGAAATTATGGATTTTAATTCGTTTGCAGTGATACCGAGGCCTTCCATAACCAATAACCAATAAAAGATATATAGGGAATCAAAGCTGGTCGATAAATGTAAGAACCAAAGACTTATTGCTTGTTAATTAATTTTGACTGGGCGTTGACTGTTTTCGACTGGTTTCAAAATTGATCATGGGATGATTGTTCTTTTTTTTTATTCTTAGTGGTTTAAAGGGACGGAATGGTACAGGATGCGAGGTAAGGGGCGGTAAAGATAGGAATTGACCCAAAGCTGATCGAAGGAAAAAACATGGTGACGTCTATTGTAGTTGAATCTAAGGCCGTAAAAGGGATACGTATTATTTATTCTATAGGATAAATAGAGAACGTATCAAAAATAGTCAGAGATGATTATATAGATATAAAATGTAAAGTGAAACAAAAAAGATATATAGAAGACATAAGAAAAGTGATCAAGGATTTGTAGTCTCTGAAAGAAAGGTTTTATATAGAGACATATCATCATCATCATGTGCCATACCGGTACATCGTATCAGTTCTTTTGTTGACTGCTTTCCATGCCATGACATTAAGCTATCCAGTATTTTCTCTCTTTGTAGTCTCTCTTTCCCTGTATTTTGCCAGTTGTAACCAAGCATTGCCATTTTCCTCTTCTCATCATAGGTCGAAATATGTTGATTGTTTCTTTCTGATATTTTTAGGAGCTCCCTTACTGGGTTGGCCTCTTTGAGAATTTCCTCCATGGTCTCTTTAGCTGTCCAGTTAACTTTCAACATTCTGTTGAGAAATCCCATCTATGTGGCCTCTAATCGTCTTTTCATTTGTCTGTCTACTGTCTATGATACGCTTCCATAGGTCAGAATTGGTTCAATTTTCATTTTCTGAAATGCTATTTTGGCCTGAGCTATTCTACTTTTGATCTGTGTGGCGCATCTTCCGCAGATGTTATTATTGTGCCCAAGTATTTGAATCGTTGCACTTGTTTCAGATTTGTCCTGTTTATTTTTTTGCTGCATTATGGTGATGATTGTTTCTTCGATGTAATCATTACTTCTGTTTTCTTCCTATTCAGACAGAGACATTTTTTGTTGCTTACTTTTGCTAATATGTACATCATTTCTTGTAGTTTATTCTCTGTCTCTGATATTAAGACTGTGTCATCCGCATATCGCAAATTGTTTTGTTATTTTGACCGTTGACTTCAATTCCTTTTTTGCCTACTATTGATGTCATAATAGTTTCGCTCTAAAGTGAAAACAAGCGAACACAGTCATGTTGAATGTTGTTAAACAGAACACAGTCTTGTCTGACTCCTTGTTTTATGTATTGGAATTGTCATGTTTGGTTGCTTATTCGTATGATTGCTGTCTGTTGCCCGTATATGTTTTTTTTATAATTCGTAGATCATTGCCATCAATGTTTAATGTCTCAAGCATATTGATTATTTCCACATGCTTTACTTTGTTAAATGCTTTTTTTTTCTCTTTAGCACATATATAGATTTTCCTTTACCTCATTAGCTCTTTCTATCAAAGTTCTTAATATGTATATTGCATTATTGGTGCCCTTTCCTTCCAAAGTCCACATTGTTGATCACTTATATGTGGATTTAATGTGTTCCTTGCACGTCTCATGATGATTCCTAGTAATGCTTTCGTCATACGGCTGATAAGACTAATAGTGCGATGGTCCTCACAATCAGTGGCGCATGACCTCTTCGGTATGGCTACAAAGATAGATTTTAGATCTTCTGGTATGTCCCAGTGTTATATATGTTATTGAGTAATTTTGCTATGACTTGTACTCCAGGTTCTCCTAATGCACTTATCTCTTCGATTGTTATATTGTCGGGACGTGGAGCTTTATCTCTTTTCATGTGTTGAAGTGCCTCCTCCACTTCAGTCTGAATTATTGGTGGCCCCGTGTCTTTCTTTGAATTGTTTAGCTATGATCTTTCATCATCATAGAGTGTACTGATATATGCTGTCCATCTTTCCATTATCTTCACCTGTCCCATTATTACATTTCCTTCCTTTGATTTCACACATCCTGAAACTTTTACTTCTATTCTTTCTGTTAATTCATTTAAATGCTTGTGCATAAATGTTTAGTTTTTCTTCTGTTGTTTTATAGAAACATAAAGGAAACATATAAAGGGTGGTTAGGAACTTTGTTCGTGTCTACTAAATGTAATTGTCGGTATGTGCATGCAGCTAATATTAGGATACCTGGAATAGTATCAGAGGAGTGGTTGAGTTGTAGTGGTGAAGTTGAATATTATTGGATTATTAGTGATTTTAGGGGGGACTGTGAGGGGGATGGTAGGTGTGGTAAAGATTTATAAGTTTAATCAGAATAAAAGTAAGCTAAAACCGACCGATGGAAAAAGATGTGGGCTGAGGTAGGAATTGCAGATATGTATAGAAATATGGATAGTTGTCGAGATTTTTGTAGCGGAGGTAGAATGCTTTGAGGTTAGAGTTGCCTGCCGCAAATGTTTTATATTGGAAAATAAAGGGAAAAAATACTAAGAGATGGCTGTGTCTAATAATAGTAGGGGTCATTAGAATAGTTATGTCCATGGGGATGATAGATAATTGGTGAATTATGATCGTGGTTATTACAGTTGATCGGATAACTAATGTTTACGTGACTAAGATTAGACAGTTGATAACGCTGGGGTAAGAGTTTTTCAGGTTAGATTTGCTGTTTATGTAGGAAAAATAGGAAAATACCGATATATTGTCACAAGACAGATAGTTATAATACATTATTTTCCGTTGATTATGTAGGATATATATATATATATATATATATATATATATATATATATATGTTTATTTTATGTGTCTAGTAAATATAGATGTCATTATGAGTAGTTATGTTCAAAGGAATGGTGGATAATTGGTTAATTACGGCCGCGGCTATAGCGGCTAATTGCATAAATGATATGTATATAAGAAGTAGAAGACAAGTTCAAAGGCTACGGGAGTAAATCAAAACAGACAATATGCAGGGCTACGGTAGTCGTGGAAAATCTGGCTGCAGATCGTATGACATGGAGAAGAAAAATAAAATATAACATATCAGCCCTCGAGGTACTGCTGATATTAAATGTAGAAGAAAAAAGACGCAGAAGAAAGGAGACGAGTCTAGGTACCATGAATACATCTTGTTCGTTCTGTGGCCAGATCAGTAAATTCAACATTGGCAGATTCAGCCACGAGAGAAGCTGTTCAGCAAAGCAGCAATCAGCAGTAAGAAACTACATTTTTATCAAACTACTGGGTTATCCTGATTGTTTGCCATCAACCTTCTGTCTAAAAACTAATGGTTTATATATATATATATATATATATGACCTTTGACGTCTTGACACATAGCCATATAGTGTATGTTTTTGTAGCAGTTCAGCCTCCTAGATAATCAGGTTGATTGCTTACTTGGCAGAAACTACCTCCCTACAATCGTGCTTTACAGTTTGCAATGACCCCTTATACGATTTTAACTTCTGGTATAAACACAAAGAGTGGTTTAGACAAAAACTACAGCCCAAACAGCTTCATTTGTATATGGCACATTCAAGATAACTAAATGTTCAAAATGCATAAATCAGGCTTTAAAATGTTCAAGTTGGATGACTGAGATATGTAAGAAGATAGAACACAAAACTTTGAGGATGCACAAATTGTTGGTTCAATATGTTGCAAATGTTGACGATTGTGAATTTATTAAAACTACAATACAACATGCACAATAAAAATACATACGTCGTTACGTGCGGATATTACGATAAGGAAATCAGTCTAGTTCCTCAATGAGTTTGTAAGCGCCATGACTGGGAAAATGCGATTTTTAGATTATGGATTATAACTGTCCTACTAGAATAGAATCCTTAAACACTCTAAACACGGCCATCTTCAGAATATGCGTTCTTTTTGAGCTGCCTATAGTTCAGTGAGGTATCGTTTTTTTAATTATACTAAACTGCAATATTAGTGTTTTTGCTGTTGTGTAACCGTAATGATATTTGATTTGATCAATGGAAGTGGCAAAATGGTTGACCAAAGAAATCATGACCTGCTACTAGAAGACAGATCAATGTGCCACTAAGGCTGGGTGTTTTTGTAAAACTATAAATATACAATTCTGTAAGTAGAATAAGACAGAATTAGAGAGAGAGAGAGTGAGAGAGAAGAGAGAGAGAGAGAGAGAGAGAGAGAGAGAGAGAGAAGAAGGTAAGAAAAGTTGACATTACTATTATTATATTGTCATTCAATATGTGTGGTTTCTTCAACTAGGACCGAGAGCTGGTGGAAATCAGTGAAGTTGTATTTCTTGACGAGAGTGACGTTACTGATAATGTTTCTTGTGATGTATGAAGTAAAGACTCAAAGTATGAAATAAAACTAACTTCTAGCTGTCTTTAATACATGTTGTTGTAATAACATAACCTTATTTTTTTTATTTCTGTATACAAAAATTATTTGTGTTAAAATTAAGATTATCATATTGTTTTTATGTTCTAGATATCACAAAACTCACGATTGTCTTTGCATTAAAATTAAAACAACATTATTTTAATTTTGTTGCCACATCATTTTTAATGCTATCAAGTGTGTGATACTGTGTGGTTGTTCTTCCGACAGTATTGAAAAAGTCATTTAATAGATGAATTGTAAAAATGTTTTCCTTATATATTATATTTTCTTATATATATACACATATTTTTGATCTTACATACAGTAGCTTGATGACGATCTGGTGTCACCTGTGGCACATGACGTTCCCTACCGGACGAGGCGGCTGTGGAGTCCTCATTAGCGTCGTTAGCTGTAGATATTAAGCTCTGTTTTGTCATGATTACCATCATCATCATGTGCCGTATCGGCTGGCGTTGGCGATCATGTCCTTCCACAATCTTCTATCCACAGTGCATCGTATCAGTTCTGTTGTTGACTGTTTTCCATGCCATGACACCAAGCTATCCAGTATTTTTTCTCGTTGTCGTCCGCGATCTCTCTTTCCTTTTATTCTGTCAGTTGTAACCAAGTATTCCAACTTTCCTCTTCTCATGATGTGCCCAAAAAATGTTGATTGCTTCTTTCTGATGTTTTTTAAGAGCTCCTTTTTGTGTTGGCCTCTTTGAGAACTTTCTCATTGGTCTTTTTAGCTGTCCAGGGAACTTTCAACATTCTTCTGAGAAATCACATCTCTGTGGCCTCTAATCGTCTTTTCATTTGTATGTCTATTGTCCATGATTCGCTTCCATAGGTCACAATTGGTTCCATATAGCATCAATGAACTCTCCTTCTCATTTCTATTGACATAGATTTGTTGCATAAGATATTTTTCATTTTCTGAAATGCTATTTTGGCCTGAGCTATTCTGCGTTTTATTTCTGTGTTGCATCTTCCATCTGATGTTATCACTGTGCCCCAGTATTTCAAACGTTGCACTTGTTTCAGATTTGTCTTGTTTATTTTCATGCTGCATGATGGTGATGATTGTTTCTTCGATATAACCATTACTTCTGTTTTCTTACTATTCAGACTGAGACCTTTCTTCTTGCTTTCTTTTACTATTATATGTATCATTGCATGTAGCTCATTCTCACTCTCTGCTATTAAGACTGTGTCATCCGCATATCGTAAATTATTTATGTTGTGACCGTTGACTTCAATTCCTTTTTTGCCTACTATTGATCTCATAACATGTTCGCTGTAAAATGAAAACAAATCCGGCGACAGAACACAGCCTTGTCTGACTCCTTGTTATATCAATTGAAATTGTCCTGTTTGGTTGTTAATTCGTATAGCTCATGTTTGGTGCCAGTACATGTTTTTTTATGATTCGCAGATCCTTGCCATTAATGTTTAATTTTTCGAGCATATTTATTATTTCCACGTGCTTTACTTTGTCAAATGCTTTCGTGTAGTCAATAAAGCATATATATAGATCTTTCTTTACCTCTATAGATATTTCTATCAATGTTCATAAGATGTATATTTCATTGTAGTCTATAAAGCACATATATAGATCTTTCTTTACCTCTATAGATCTTTCTATCAATGTTATTAAGATGTATATTGCATTATTGGTGCCCTTTCCTTCCACAAATCCACATTGTTCCTAACTTATTTCTGGTTTTATTTTGTTTCTTTCGCGTCTCATGATGATTCTTAGTAATATTTTGGTCATATGGCTCATGAGACTAATAGTGCGATGGTCTTCACAATCAGTGGCGCCTGACCTCTTCGGTATGGCTACAAAGATAGATTTTAGTAGATCTTCAGGTATGTGTCCAGTGTTATATATGTCATTGAGTAGTTTTGTTATGACTTGTACTCCCAGCTCTTCTAATGCATTTATCTATTCGATTGTTATATTGTCGGGACCTGGAGTTTTGCCTCTTTTCATGTGTTGAATTGCGTCCTCCACTTCACTCTGCATTATTGGTGGTCCTGTGTCTTCATTTGAATTGTTTAATTCTGGTCTTTCATCATCATAGAGTTGACTGATATATTCTGTCCATCTTCCCATTGTCTTCTCATGTCCTATTATTATATTTCCTTCCTTTGATTTCACACATCCTGAAACTTTTACTTCTTTTTTTCCTGTTAATTCATTTAACTGATTGTGCATAAATTTTGAGTCTTTCTTTTGTTGTTTTTCCATTTCTTCACATTTCTGTTTTAGCCATCCTTCCTTTGCTTCTCTGCATTTGTTTTGGATCTCTTTGTGCAATATTTTGTATGTGCGTTCTTCTTTCTTATGTTTTCTTCTTTTGTCCATTAGTTATAATATTTCTTCTGTCATCCATTTTTTGTGTTGAGTCTTTTTTTAGTCACTGGTATTATTTCTTTTGATGTTTGTTGAATTGATTGTTTGAGCATTTCCCACTGTTCCTGAATGTACTGTATTTTCTCAATAGCATTAATTCTATTATGTACTATCGTGCTGTACTTATCACTCATCTGTTTATCTACTCTTAGCATATCTAGTTTTAATTTTATATTTCTTGGTGATTTCTCTGCCTTGCGCAGTTTTATTCTTATCTTTCCAACAACTGGTACATGGTCTCTATTGCAATCTGTTCCTGACCTTGCTTTAACATATGTTAGCCCATTCCTGAATCTTCTCTGTACCAGTATAAAATTAATTTGATTGTGTACTTTTTTGTCTGTGCTTTGCCATGTCCATAGTCACCTTGGGTGTTGTTTAAACAAGGTGTTACCTATAATCATTTCATGTGTCCTTGCCCAATCTATCAATCTATTCCCTCTGTCATTCGTCTCTCCAAGGCCATGCCCACCAGTCACATTTTGCACTTTAGCTGTTCCTACCTTTGCATTGAAATCCCCTGATATAATATATATTTCTTGGGATTTACACTGTTCCATGGTCGCCTCTAGCTCCTCATAAAAAGTGTCAATGTCTTCTTCTTCGCTATTACTTGTTGGTGCATAAACTTGAATTATGTTGATATCCATTGGTCTACCTCTCAATTTTACTAGAAGAATTATGTCTGATACTGGCCAACCTCCTTTCACTGTTTTGCTTCTTTCTCTAACTAACATAATGCCAACTCCTCTTTCGTGTGTGGTTCCCCCAGAGTAAATTACATTTCCATTGTCGCGTTGTAATAATCCTGCTCCTTTCCATCTAATTTCACATAGTCCCAAGATGTTAAATTTAATTTTCTTCATTTCTTGACTGATGTTTTCTAATTTTCCAACCTGGAATGCTGATCTAATGTACCAAGTTCCTATTGCTAGTGTCTCTTTATTTTTGATCTTGCATGCAGTAGCATGATGACGATCGGGTGTCACCTGTAGCACATGGCGCTCCCTACCGGACGATGTGGCTGTGAAGTCCCCATTAACGTCGTTAGCTGTAAATATAAACTTGCGGTTTGTCATGATTATTCCAGACAATATAAGAAGGTAGTTTGCCATTCCTTTCCTTCTTGGCAGTGACTGTACTATTCGGAGATCGCAGCCATTGTCTCTATACATGAGATCCTCTTATTGCCATCGCAGTGTGGGGACCATAGCCGGCACTACTTGTCGGCTGTTCCCACAACACCATACACCACCTGCTCCAATGGCATCACATAACCTTGATAGGGAGGGCTAAACGGAAGCTCCACCTTGCCCAGGGGTGTCCCGAAGACTAGCGGAGAAAAGGATACGTCTTACTCCTCCTTTGGTAGGGTCTTCTCCGCTACCCAGGTCATGATTATACTAGGCAATATAAGAATGTTTTTTAATTATAATTCTCAAACAGGCCAACACAAAAAGGGAACTCCTAAAAAACATCAGAAAGAAACAATCAACATTTTGTGGGCATATCATAAGAAGAGGAAAATTGGAATACTTGGTTACAACTGGTAAAATAAAATGAAAGAGAGTTCGCGGACGACAAATAGAGAAAATACTGAATAGCTTGGTGTCAGGGCAAGGAAAATAATCAACAACAGAACTGATACGATGCAATGTAGATAGACGATTGTTGAAGGACATGACGCCTACGCCATGCCATTATGGCACATGATTATTATATATATATATAGCTTTAGAACAGGGGACAGAGGTGGTTCAACCTTTGATTTCAGCGTTACAGCCTATTTTTGTATTGATACTTATTTTCAGATATCTCTCTATTGTTGTATGCTAAGGTTCGCTTAACCTTATCAAAGATCATATTATAGAAAGACTATGAAACAATTTTTTTTATATTGCTTAACAGATCCAGATGTGAACAATATATCGAGAGCTGGATATATATATATATATATATATATATATATATATATATATATAATTAAACAAGTAAAAAATATATATATAATGGAATTTGCACGCATAAGCTGCTGCTTAGTAATGTAAAAATGATCGTATATAAAGACAGGAGAGAGAAGAAAAGAAAAGAACAGAAAAACAATTGAATATTGAATTATGAATAGTGAATAGAGAGTTTACCAGTTTAATGAGAGTGTAGTGATTTCATTACAAATTAACGAATGTTGTTATCATGATAGAGAATAACGAAGTAATTTGTTGCAATATTCCCTGGATACTATAAAATTATGCATCTAAATTTGTTTGTTTGTTTCGTGGATATTGACATGCTGTATCTAAGTCGCGCCAACTGGCCATTAACTGTGACTGTCTTCATTAAGAAAGACCAATACAAAAGGATCTCTTGTAACATTTTGATTTCAAGGAGTTGTCAAAAGTACAATAGACTGCTCTCCTAAGAGTCCCATGGTTATTCATTCAAGCTTAATGTATACACACACTCTACTCTCCAAATTCACCACCAGTTATCTCAAAATTAAAGACAAATATTCAACATTAGTGCTTTTTCGTTTCAGACTACATATGTCTTGGATTCTTTAGACAGTTTTTAATGGATTTTAAAAAAAAATCATTCTGTTAGATTTTTTGTAGCGAATTTCTGGAAAAAGATGGAAAAATTAGGATAATAGGTGGTTACCTAAAGCTGACCGATTTTTAGAGTTAAATTTTTTCGGTTTTTAGGAAATGTGGCGTGATTTTGTAGGATTGTTGGCGATGAGATGGAGGGTGATAACGATATATAATAACAATAGCGGGTTAATTGTATTATAAAGGTCGGATAGTGAGGCGTAGTAAAGATAGAGATGATATAATACTGAACCAAAAATAGAAGAATGAAAAAAAAAACACGGTGGCGTGCATGTAACCGGATTGTAGAGAGGTTTTTGTCTCTGCTACAAATATTTTATATCGGGTTATATATAGAAAAAATATGAAAAGAGATCAAAGGGTTTTCGCCCCTGCAGCAAAGGTTTTATATAGGAAAATATTGATAGACTGCTGCAAAGAGAAAATATTCCTCTGACTTATAACCTGTTTATATAGAAAATATAAAAAAAGTGATCAAAGTATTTTACATGTGCCTGGCAGCGCAAAGGTTTGACATATTAACAATTATGAGAAAGGAGGTGGTGGCAAAGAGAGAGAGAGAGAGAGAGAGAGAGAGAAGGTGTTGATATGCTTATATATAAATACATCATTGAATATATATATTATTAAAATTAGTAATAACAAAGTCATTCTCAAGAATATATTAACTGGCAGACACGTCATTGATAAGTCTAGGGTCTAAAACTATCAGGCTACGACGATAAGCTGTTGGTGAAAGTCCAGGTGGTTAGATAGGTAGAAAGCGAATGTGATTACATTAAATCCTCTTCCACAGCCCCAAGATAAGTAGGACCAAAATGATGATAAACATGCCCACTTGCACTGGGAAAAATGATAAGTGTGTCACCGCAGCGAACACGTCGTTTATGATTCTAATGGAAAGCTAAAATTCGCGTTAAGGTAGCCACAAAGTAAAGGTCCGAGGGGGGGGGGAGCTGGGTTGGGGTGCGCGTAATATTGACCCACCTTGTGGTAATCGTGACAATTTTTGATAATTAGGGGAGGTCAAAAGTGAATGAATAGACCTGGAGTTGATTCAGAACTACAACTACCTTGGACATACTATAACCAGTGATGGAAAATGTACAACTGAAATAAACAAAAGAATAGGAATGTCAAAAAGTAATTTTATTGTCATTAAAAATATACTAACATCAAAACAAATAACACCAGGGATAAAACTAAGAATAGCAAAATGTTATATCTTCTCAGCATTCCTATATGGTGCAGAACCATGGACACAAGACAAGAAAACAGAACAGAGAATTGAATCTCTGAAATGTGGATATACAGAAGAATAGGTAGAAATGGATGGAAAGAAAAGAAAACAAACGATGAAGTATTAAAACAATTAAAAATGAAAAGAGAACTAGTAAACACATTTCAAACAAGATAAAGGCGATTTTTGGGCCATGTTAAAACACACAACAGTCTACTAAAAGTAATCTTGGAGGGGATAATACAAGGTAAAAGAGGCAGAGGCAGACCAAGACTAACATGGACGAGTAACATAAAAAAATGGACACATCAGCCTATGACAACCTGCATCATCAAAGCAAGAGACAGAGCAGAATGGTGCTCCATGGTTGCCAATCCTTGTTGCGGAGATGGCACTCGATGATGATGATGAGGGCAGAGCATCAAGAATAATTGTGATTTCTCTTTGTTTTTTTTTTATAATTGATTTCGACCAATATTAACATGTTTAATTATTGACTTTAACATGCTAGCGAATGTAAAAGAAAACAATTATCAAAACAGAGGTAAAATCGACGTGTTATAATAAAAATATAATTTTAATATTTGTATTTCTTTTAATATATGTGCGTTATAAGCCAACGTGTTAGGAAAGAAAAAATCGCGTTATGTATTTACATTGAAATGTTTGTGATGGAAGATAGTAAGTTGGAATGTGGTTTCCTGGTTCAAGCTAATTGCTAAATTATTACAGAGAAGAGTGGAGGTTATTGTGTAGGGATTTCTTGTATGAGAATGGAGACTCGGGCAGCTAGTAACCTAAACAAAAATGAGTGGGCTAATTATCATATTATAATTTCTCAAACATTTTACATATTTAGAACAGATGTCCCTGGGGTGAGTGGACGGCATGTACATAAGTCTCACACCTTTACAAGTTCGCATGATTATACTCAGGTCAGTTATGGTTTCAAGAAAAGGAAAGGCTTTGGGTCTTAACCGACCTTTGTAAATGGGTACCAATTACTTTCTCTGGGAAAGTCGGCGTATACAGATCAGAGGTCCATTAATTTAGTGATGGTGGGGGAGGGGGGAGTTTGAGCGTTAAAAATAATCTTCTTTCTCTACTTCTTCTCATTCCTTCTTGTACTGAAAGGCGAAAAATACGCGCACTAGATGATGATGAATTATCTGAATCATCAGAGCATGCATGCTATTATCTCTGATCTGCGGAAAAATAAGACCATAAGTGTAACAGAAATCACATTTGTTATGATCCGATTTTAAGTCTATGGATTCCAACTTCAGACTGTTCCAGTGGATGGTTTGGAAAAGATTGCAGGTTCAAGTGTCAATGCAACCTCGAGTCACAATGCGATTATAATGGAACATGCCCTGGGAACGTTTGTATGGACAAGTACTTCAATCCATCCTGCTTGTATTGTAAGTTTTTTTTTTTTTCTAGTCACTGTAATTATGATTAAATATCTGGGAAAATTGTTAACCTCAGTTGGTAGATGTACAACAGAAGTGAGGTGCAGAGTGCCTCATTCAAAAGCCGCTTTCCAAAATATAAGGAAGATACCGTGCAATCAATTTTTGACAATAGAAACAAGAAAGAGAGATCTTAAAAGTTTTGTAGAGCAAGTCTTCATAAATGGATGTGAATTATGGACAATAGGATAACAGAGAAGAAAATCATTGGAGGCTGTAGAAATGTGGTTTTACAGAGTAATGAAACCGTTTTTAAAAAGGGCAAAGCAAAAAGAGAGCTAATTTTCAATATTAGGAACAGATAATCATTTTTAGGTAATATAATGAGACGGGAGCAGTTGGGATATATTGTGATAACTGGGAAAATTGAGGGACGAAGATAAAAAGGGAAAACAGAGAGAAAAGATAGCTGACAGCAAAAGGGTATTGCTTGGTAGAAGGTCAATATCAGAAAAGAAAATAAACTGTCGAGAGCGAAAGTTGTGGATAGACATGATCACTTACACCTGCAGACATAGTACTTGATGAAGATGATGATTCCCAATTACATAATGTTAGCGTTCCAATACTTACTTGATTAGTGCGTTTCACTTTGTATTTACATTTCTGTTGAACCTCAAATTACTGGATCTGAACAAAAATAATATCTTATGTTCTGACCTACATATTTAGGTTTTTTCATGGTAATTCATCCTCATCATTAAGTGCCTTCTCCGCATCGAAGGTTAGCTACCATGAAACGCCGGTCCGCTCTATCTCTTGCTTTGATAGTGCATGGTGTCATAGGCTGACTTGTCCTTCTTTTGATGTTATTCGTCTACGATAGTGTTGGTCTTGTTTAAAATATGTTTACTAGTTCTCTTTAGGTTTCTAGCTGTAAGACTATGTCGTTTGTTTTCTTTACATTCCATCCAATTCTATTTCTATTCTTCTATAAATCAACATTTCAAACGCTTCAATTTTCTGTTGTTTTCCTGTCTAACGTCCATGTTTATGCACCATATAGGAATGTTGAGAATATATAACATATTACTATACTTAGTTACATCCCTGGTGTTATTTGTTTAAATAATAGTATATTTTTTACACGGCGTCAAAATTACTCTTTGCCATTCCTATTCTTTAGTTTATTTTATTTTTTTTACATTTTCCATCATTGGTTATAGTATGTCCAATGTAGTTGTAGCTCTGAACTGTCTCCGGGTCTATCCGTCAACTTTTTAGGTAATTAATTTTGCTACATTCTGTTTAGGTATTTTCAAACCAAAGAAGTCATTATCGCATCAGGCGATACGACATTACTAAAGAAATGTACATAAAGATTAAGCACACTTGTTATATTTTTATTAAATAACAAAGAAATATAGCTAAGCATAAGTGCTGCTTCAAGCTGAGTGGTACTGACTTTCGTTTTAGAACGCAAGCCGCTTGATTAAAAAATATTTTACCTCAGAAACAAAGGAGGAAATAGTAGCAACTTGCTTCGATCTAAAACAAGGAAAAACTAAAAATCTACCAGCATCGAATTGCGGGGATGGGTGTTTTTATATTTTAGCTATACAGAAAATGACTAACATAACGATATATTTGTTGAAATTTCGTACATACTTTATGTCAACTATATTGTATTCTATCTGACTAATCTTGACACACAAAAATTCATTTCAGATATGTCATCTTACACATATGAAACCGCATACTGGATATTGGATCAGAACCACAACACTTGCAACCCGAATTCCAGTTCCACGGACATTGAAGGAATTATGAACTCGGCAGAATTAGTTTCATTTTTAAGAATCTTCACAAGAAAAAATGGTAAATTGTTCGTGGGAGTTTATATAAATAAGTTGTGAGTGTATCAAAAGTATATCACTGTCGGTCCCTTTACCTTGTCGTGATGTGACAGCTTGTGTACATTGATCACACCAAGAGCTATGTCAGAGGAAGTTTTACTTCTGGTAGGTTCAGCCAAGCTGGACAGGTCTTAGCGGGTAGGGGTGAGACACAAATTCGGCATTTTTGGCACTCAAGTTTGGGATTTGAGTATGTGGTCTCCAGCCTCTTCACAGAAGGAAACAGCAGGCTACAGAAACTGCAACAACATAAACGCAGGCAGATCTAGGTCTGGGAGATTTTATCGTAACAAAGAAGTCGACCAGGGAGATGAAAACTAAAATCGAGAAATCAGTTTGCCAAGAAAGTCACGGTCGAATAAAATCACGAATCTGGAAGATTTTTCAGGTGGTAAAGAAAATGCATAAATACAGCACTTTAGACCTTGGACTGTGGGAGTCATGATGAAATGGAGCATGACAAAACAAACTTCGGTGAGACAAAAAAAATTATTGATTCTGGTTACGAAGGTCTGCACCACGAAAACACGAATGATGATTGCCTACTTATGATAATAGAAACAGCAAGGGAGCTACCACGACCACACGAATGATGATTGCCTACTTATGATAATAGAAACAGAAAGGGAGCTTATTAGTTGTGAACGAGCGCCATCAAGAATTCTATGAGCCCGATTTAATTCGAGTGAAATGAAAGTCAGGATTATTCAGTGTTATAACAAAAGTAGCGATGGATGAGTATTATGAAATACCTCTATAACATCGTACAAGCAGTAGTGGATAAAACATTAATAAAGTACTTAAAGATGCTGATGGGTAGCATTGATTCCAAGGTATGTAACGATAACACAAGTTAAAAGGGAATTATGAGAAAGCGATTGAGCGATTATGGATTTTAATTCGTTGGCAGTGATACCGAGGCTTTCCATAACCAATAGAACCAATATGAGAAAGCATGGAATGGGTATCGGAAGCGGACATGGGAAACATATTTTGCTGTTACAAATGACCTAGTCATAGTAGGAACGATATTCTTTTTTTAAAAAGAGCATAAACAAGGCAATATGGAGACTCCCAGTCGGTCATACAGAAAGCCAGATAAATCGCATCACACTACACTAGACTGGAAGTGGAGAAGCAGTATGCAAGACGTTAGAGTAAATATATTAACAGTCTCTGCGTCAGACCACCACCAACTTACAGCCACTTTGAGAGTAAAACTGGAATCCTTCAGGACAGATCGTCAGACCACCACCTTCTCACAGCTATCATCATCAGGTCGCATGTTCTTTGCAGAACGTTGCATTCACCACATATTTGCCTCCAGCCAGATCTCCCACTTATTCTCTTGTCATATTCAAATTCTTAGTGATGTCTGTTGTCATATTCAAGGTCTCTGTAATGTCTTGAAACTACCTTCTGCATGGTCTGCCCCTGATTCCATTATTACTTTTGTCAGCCGGCTGTGTCCTTTGATGTAATCATAGTATTGTAACTTCCTCTGAAGAATTTTGCTTATAAGCCAGTTCTTTCAATGCTTAAATCTTGTAATATGTCTGCATTGCTATGTTCACTATCCATTAAGGAATTACTGTAACATTTTGGTTCGAAATAATCGATGTTCTTCCTTCCTGTTTGCGAGATCGTTTATGATTTACAATCATATGTTACTTTCGGGATGATGCATATCCTCAATAATTTTAATTTTACTATCTTGTTTTAGTGTTGCTACATATTTTTCTTTGGGTTTAATTGTTTGTGTTGCTATTGCTAATCTTCAATTGATCTCTGTCTGGCAGTCTCCATTGTTAGTTACTACAGAGCT
>JAVIAB010000001.1:53269730-53392230 GCA_032433765.1 Megaustenia siamemsis
ATCTATCTATCTATCTATCTATCCTATATATCCTATCTATCCTATCCTATCTATCCTATCCTATCTATCCTATCCTATCTATCCTATCCTATCTATCCTATCCTTTCTATCCTATCTATCCTATCTATCATATCAATCCTATCTATCCTATCCTATCTATCCTATCCTATCTATCCTATCTTATCCTATCTATCCTATCCTATCTATCCTATCCTATCTATCCTATCCTACCCTATCCTATCTATCCTATCTATCCTATCTATCCTATCAATCCTATCTATCCTATCCTATCCATCCTATCCTATCCTATCCATCCTATCCTATCCATCCTATCATATCCTATCCATCCTATCTATCCTATCTATCCTATCTATCCTATCTATCCTAATCTATCCTAATCTATCCTAATCTATCCTATCTATCCTAATCTGTCCTATCTATCCTATCTATCCTAATCTGTCCTAATCTATCCTATCTATCCTAATCTATCCTATCTATCCAAATCTATCCTATCTATCGTATCTATCCTATCTATCCTATTTATCCTAATCTATCCTATCTATCCTAATCTATCCTATCTATCCTAATCTATCCTAATCTATCCTATCTATCTTAATCTATCCTATCTATCCTAATCTATCTTATCTATCCTAATATATCCTATCTATCCTAATCTATCCTATCTATCCTAATCTATCTATGTATCTATCTATCTAATCTAATCTATCTATCTAATCTATATATATATATATATATATATATAAATATATATATATATATATATATATATATATATATATATCAGTTTGCCTAGAAGACTTGTGTATGGTGCGGAGTTGTTAAACTATCGAAGAGAATGGGGGAATAAATGAGTAGATCGATTAATGAGTAATGTACATGTTTACACGAGCTCTGTTTTCCACCAGATTTGAAGGTTCTTATTGAAGCGGGTTACTTTCTCCCGCTGGAGATATAGCCACGCCAACAATCGGAAATGTATTACCCAAAAAGTTTCAGCGTTAGCACATAGCTATCGTAAAGATACATTTATTATATATTTGTATATATTTCTTATACATTTATTTCTTATATATTTAGGATCGTAAATGGGGGCTATAGTCTAAATATTAGGGCATCTGAGCAAAATATTAAGGATGCTCACTGCATCGGTGGGCGTGTCTTTCAATCCTCACGTGCACTGAAAGCAGGACGATACTTTACCCACGTGATAATATTGATGTTGTCAATTCGCTGCTTCGCTATACGGATTGCGCTGGAAGCATCCCTTAGTTTACAAAATACTACGGTCAAGCAGGCCATAATTAGGCCGATGAAAGGTACTAGGTTCGCCTCCCATTAAAATAGTACATGGCAAAGAAGGAAAAATAGGGAAACGAGACATTGCCGGATCTACTTCATAAGCAATCCAATCCACTATCGTATTCTATCATATACAAAGTGAGGGTCAAGTTAATGCATATCCACTATATACCTGCCAATCCAATCGAGTGATAGCATAAGGATAATCATGACTCTCTCTCACTTTCTCTAAATCTCTATCTCAAACGTATGGCTTGATCACTTTTCTCACCCATTCATATTCTCTCTTTTGATCATATTCTCTCTTTTTCATTCTTTCTCTCTCTCTCTCTCGCCCTCCCTCTCTCTCTCTCTCTCTCTCTCTCTCTCTCTCTCTATCTATCTATCTATCTATCTCAAGTTTCTGGCTCGATTACTGTTTGCACACACAACCTTTTTTATTCTCTCTTTTGACCATATCCTCTATTTCAATATCTTTTTATTCATTGTATTTTCTCTCCACTAAACACACCTCTCTCCCTCTCACTCTCTCTTTGGGTTCGGTCAAACATCTCATCTAACTTTACCATGTGTATCTCCTTCTCCCTCTCTTTCTCACGCTACCCCCCCCCTTTTTCTCTAATTATCTGTTGTATTTGAGTTTTATCCGCACCGCTTCTTTTTGTTTCTATTATGAATATTTCTTTTCGTTTACTCGTTCTCATTTTCGGTTCTAGTGCGCGCTCACTTTGATTTAATTCCCTACAATGAAACTCCCTTCTTTTGAATATATTCATTGTCTTTCACTGCTCTGGATCTATCACTCACACAATCTACTATCGCGTCTTTCACTGCTCTGGATCTATCACTCACACAATCTACTATCACGTCTTTCACTGCTCTGGATATATCACTCACACAATCTACTATCGCGTCTTTCACTGCTCTGGATCTATCACTCACACAATCTATATATCGCGTCTTTCACTGCTCTGGATCTATCACTCACACAATCTACTATCACGTCTTTCACTGCTCTGGATCTATCACTCACACAATCTACTATCGCGTCTTTCACTGCTCTGGATCTATCACTCACACAATCTACTATCACGTCTTTCACTGCTCTGGATCTATCACTCACACAATCTACTATCGCGTCTTTCACTGCTCTGGATCTATCACTCACACAATCTACTATCACGTCTTTCACTGCTCTGGATCTATCACTCACACAATCTACTATCGCGTCTTTCACTGCTCTGGATCTATCACTCACACAATCTACTATCACGTCTTTCACTGCTCTGGATCTATCACTCACACAATCTACTATCACATTTTTCACTGCTCTGGATCTATCACTCACACAATCTACTATCGCGTCTTTCACTGGTTCTATCTGACTCAAATGATGCTGACATCTCCCTTTTTTCCTCCTCCTTCTCATATTACTTCCCATGTCTTTCTTTCAACATTCAATTGTTTCTCTTTGTCCACCTCTCTCTCTCTCTCTCTCTCTCTCTCTCTCTCGCTCGGTCAATCTTTCTCTTCTTCCTTTTAATTCTAGCACAAGCAACCAGTAACACCGAAAGTCACCTAAAGTCACACCAATATTTCCATACACTTTCGTGACATCACTATAAAATATTAGCGATAATAGCACCCTATCTAAAACTCAGTAAAGTAGGGTAGCTATGGGTGAGATCTGATCTGTCGTGACCACACTAGTTAGCTGTTGTACCACAAATATGCTGTCAATGAAGGAAAGAAGTACTAAGAATATATTAGTATCACTTTTCCTCTGCCTTTTTTCATACGGATACAAGGCGTATAACAAATTTCATATCGGTGGCAATAAAGTTTCTTACTGCTTTGCTTCTAGAAACATGTCAATGATAATAACAACTCAAATATCGGATGAGGAATTTAATGTTGTATCGACCAGTGAACGGCAGTTTGTGATAGATGTTTGAGGTTGTGACACATTTTGCTGCATCATGAGTCTATGTCGGACACCGATGCGATCTTATGTCTTACTAGACGTTTTAGGTTATTTAATTGTAATCATAGGTGAGTTTATGAAACAAAACACTACATAACCAGTGGCGTCATGACACTCGGGTGGTAGCAAGCAATCATTTTACGTCGATAGTTTGGTAACATACTAGTGTCCTTTGATTGGTGCTGTTTTACTGAACAGCTTCTCTCGTGGCTGTGCCAATATTTGATAGACAGATCCATCCGAAAAATGAACAAGATGTTTTCGTAGTGCCTGGCCTGATCGTCATTCCCTTTATCGTCTCAATGTGATATACCATTGCCTCGAAAGTTTCTGTTCCATTATTATTTTTTGTTCTCCCTGTGCTATGATCTGCAGTCAGATTTTCCCAGTTTCTTTTACTTAGATAAATCGCCTAACGAAGCACTGCAACCATCCTTATATCTCATCTCGGGTCTGCCCGCTTGTCTCTTTACATCTCTAAGTTCTCTTTACACTATTTGAGTATGAATGCAATTGTTTGCATTCTTCTTGCATGACCAAGCCACCTTGTAATAGAATTCCGCCTAGAGTGTATGAGCGAGATTATGGAAATTGGGCAGCGCGTGATGAGAAAATTAGGTTGCTGGAAAAAAGGTTCATGAATGTGCGCAAGGTCGAAAGTTCAAGGTAGAGTGATCTGGAAGGTTCTCAGTTGGGAAAGAGGCTGTGACGTATTGTTTGGCAAATTTAAGACAAATGAGTTTAGACGCGCGAAATTTAATTGGATGCGCGAAGGAACTTGGGATTGCAGTTAGAGGGAACTATAAAAAGCTAAGAGAGACAGAGAGCGCGCGCTCTCTCTCTCTCTCTTTCTCTCTCTCTCTCTCTCTCTCTCTCTCGTAAGTTAATTCCCTCAGGGCAGTTATTCCAGCTCAGTCACTTAGAAATAGTAAAGATATTGATATTGTTCTGCACCAGATTGGTGGCGAATAAACTCATTGCTGTCCTTTTCTGACGACTGTTGTTGTTTCACTCAGCTAAGTACAAGAGTTAGGTCTTGATGTGTGGTGACATTATATCAGCCGTAGTCTCCGACTCCTAAGTGTTGCCATGATGGATGAGAGTGTGGCTCGCTACAAAATATTAAAGATGGTTACTTTGTCCCGCCATATGATGTTCATTAGCTGGCGAAGACAACGAACAAAAAAACGGTGTAATCTGTTATCTTTCCCGACATAGGTAGTCCACGTTTCTGATCCATATAAAAATGTACCACACACACAGCTATGTTAAATTATATCATCTTGATCAGAATCTTAGTGTTTGTGTTGACCCATGCTCAATGTTTAAGTTTACCAAATCTCGAAGCCGCTTTTCAGAGTTGGGAGTTTATTTCTTCCTCAAGTGAGATGGCGGTTGTGAATATGAAAATATATGATATCGATGATAGGTTGATATTAAAAATATAAGGTTAAGTTCCTAAATGTTTGCATTGTTAAAGCACTACCTGACTGCTGACAGATTATATGCTTGTTATACCTATTCTTATTTTAAAATTTCTGTGAATGAAAAAAAAAAATTTAACTAGTGCCACGTCATGTTAGTTAGTATCTTCTTGTTTCTTGATTAGCGATGTTGCATATGTGAAATAAAGCCAACACACTGATGTTATGTGACTAATATGTGACCACTTCGCGTTTTAAAAAAAATTATAAATTGGTTTCAAAATAATCACACATAAGCAATATAAACAAGCTCGTGGTAAGTAATGATGCATTTGTGAAATAAGTCGACATGGCTGATGTTATGTGACTCAGTTGTGATTACATTGCTTTGTGGTTCAATTATTTTTATTTTGTTCAAAACACTCACATACACTCACCAAATATAAATACGAATGCGACCGAAACCATTAGCTATCAACATTATCTACAGCTCGTTGTCAGAACGAGGCAGTCAGCACAATCAATACCTTCCAATTAAGTTCTTTTCTACCATCTCTGTGTTGTGACATGCCCGTTGTATTTTATATCTTCCTGTAATATACACTGTTAATATATCAGATCTTTTTAATATTTAATCTTTCAGCATGTCATTGTCAAACCAAGCGTACACTAGTTTCCACACGCATGTAAGCTATACAAGACCGATGTCGTTCAACAATGACCGACCATACTTGCAAAGCTTAAAACGTCAGTTACATTGGGTGATTTCATTCTAACCAGTGAGCATAACACTATAGCTAGTAACACATCAATATATGGACATATGAATGAGCGTGCATTGTATTATGTCGTAGATTGTCATAAGTTAGCGTATCAAACCATTTGACGGGTAGAATTTTACTCAAAAGATTGTCCCTAAAAGTAACTAATGTTTCACATTGAATGTAGTTACTCTCCTAAATCTGTAAACCTCTCCCATTTGCCCTCTCATTTGATAGGAGCATGTTGTAGTTTCACCTACTCAAATGTTTATCAATGAGCATTTAGTTGCATTGCAAATAAACACAAGGTTAAGAAAAAGATCGTCTGTACTGGATTCTTCTTTTGTAAACTCAAATGTACTAGAAGAAAAATATAGATTTTAACAAAAATATAAGTAAAGGTCCATAAATAGGCCAAAATGTCGGTCGTTAATATTTAAATACAGCATACATGTATCATGGTAGAAAACCATGTAAAGATCTGTTTCATGTTCGTGCCTGGACATTCGATTGTGAAGGAAAAATGAACGAGCTCCTAGGTTCGTTTGATCGGCTGTGTTGGATGGTAAAAGCATTATGACTCGAGCTTTACGCCAAAGATGGTGTGTTGTTATTTCAAGGTGACGTGGATCACGTTGCCGGTAAGCGATCGGTGACTTGACAAACAACTGGTGAACACTCACAGTTGCTGTCCTTCCTTAAAACGTGATCTTTGTGATTGTTGAAAGCAAGACTTCATACAAATTATAATTACGATATTTTGTGGGTCCTCAGTTTCTGAACACTTTTATAACTGCTGTTAGAAATGTTTACTCAGAGAGACCAAATTTTCAGTCATCTTCGTCTGGTACACCAGTGTTCCCTTCACACATTTCCTGAACAACGGGTAAACTTAGTCTGGTATTTGCGTATACCATGCCCTTTTCTTTATCTGGGAAGCAGACCAAAACGCGTCAGTACAAGATACTATGCTATCTACATCCTTAATCAACAAACCTGTTACTTATAAAAGTATAGGCGTTGTAAAGTAGCAGGCTAATGTCAAATCATTAGACAGATGTCACCAGCAGGCTCATGTTTAGCTTGGTTCTATATCAACTTCTCTTGTATTGTTTGCTTACGAAGTCCATAGTTAACTGCTTCCCGCTTATCTTTCACCGATCGCCTCTTAGACTCACATATATTACTGCTGATATTACTGATGGGTAGCAGTCAACTAATATATTTTTGGCCACAATGAAGGGATTTCTCAGCAGCTTGTTGAGATGTTCCTGGACAGCTAAAACGACCAACGAGGAAATTTACAGAGACGCCAATAGAAAACGGGAGATCTTTTTTGAACAGCTCAAAGAAACACACGACATTTTTTCGAGCACATCATGAAAAAGATGAAAGTTTGGATACTTGGTTATAACTGGGAAGTGGAGATGGCGGACGACAAAGAGAAAAAAAGATGGTGGGTAGCTCGGTGTTATGGCATAGAAAACATTCAACAACTGAATGGATAAGTTGCACTGTAGCCAAACAAATGTGGCAGAGCATGACTGCCTCCGCCAGTAGGTACAATACATGATGCTCATGGTCTTATCATAGAATTCCTCACACACGTACGCTTCCGTCCTTTTTTTTCAGGATCGTTAACCATATTTGACACTTAGGATAGGTATCATCTTCGTGGAAGGAGATCTCCGCATACCATACCTTGACACATAAAGTGACAAAAAGACCCCACAGATTTTCAGACCCATCTGCCATCTCCATTGTGTAGGAAAACTGCTGGGGAAGATGATCAATAGATTTATCTGGAAGATGGAAAGCACTTCGCTTCAACACACCTCGGATACAGCCAAACTAAAGTTCAGATGACATATCTTCCACACAACATAGATTGTTTTACTACTAAGCTCACTGACGGTGATCTCGAAAACTCTGGAGGCATCAGAAGACCGAGAGGCAGTGGCATGTCGACATTACAAACTGTATTCTCTCGACACCAATAACAACATTACAAAAGGTTTTCACATGTGTCACCAATATTACAGCCTAGTGTGTCGCCTCTCCGACATCTTGAACGATCATACCACGACAGAGTGTTGACCACAAGAACACATTTTTTTCAACTGTGTCATCGACATTATAGCACAGTGTGCAACCTCCCTGAGATCTTTCACAAGATCATCACAGACTTTTGTTTTTGTCACCGATATTACATGTGCATCAGAGTCATCACAGTCGAGTGTGTGTCGATGTACATGAACATGTCAACTTTTCTGATACTACAATATCGGATGCGTCGAAAAGCCTGTGTACATTCTTGTGATACCACAACAAACTCTTCGAGTATATCAACCTTTGTCATAACGAGTGTGTCAGGTCCAATGGTGTATAGGAGCATCCCCTTACAGACACTGGTAACGTCACTAGCAACATTTTCAGCGACACCTCTCTCAATACAAACATTTCATTGCGTACACCAGAGCCACCAACTTACAAGTTTTTACCACGTCGTGAGCTGACGCAGAGATGCAACGTCACGCTAGCGTGTTTCACAGCCCAGTGTTTCAACTACCTCTGTCTGTCATGACAACAATATGATCTTTCATATGCTCATCGCCAAAAAAAAACACATTCTTGTCAGCAACAATAACAACATCTGTCAAATCGACAACATGTTCACTCAGACATCACAGTGTTTTAACAACCCCACCATTTTTTTCACATGTGTCACCGACAGCACATCCCAGTGTTAAGACTAGCTCGGTCATTATGGATTCAGCCTTGATTCTGGATTCTTCTGGAAACCCAATATTTAAAAAAAATAGTCCAGTTCAACAGCGCTTAAACTATCCATCATGGAAATAACACTCAGAAGTAGGAATTCCCCTGTATTACAAATATGTCAGGAAACTACTTCCGAGATACGCATAGAAATGGAGGATATGCGGAAAAAAATATTTGATGAATTGCCGCTAATGAATACATAAGAAACCATTCATGATACCGAACGTGTGTATAAAATATAAGAACAAATCTTCTTTGCTGCTGTTGAGTGATAATTGGCGTGAATTGCGAGAGAATGTAGCTCACTGTTCACTGGATTGAATTGTTGGTCTTGAGCCTGAATGCGTAAAAACAAAGAAAATAAAAGTCACGCGCTGTGATTTGATTGTTTTCTACCATGATACATGTATGCTGTATTTAAATATTAACGACCGACATTTTGGCCTATTTATGGACCTTTACTTATATTTTTGTTAAAATCTATATTTTTCTTCTAGTACATTTGAGTTTACAAAAGAAGAATCCAGTACAGACGATCTTTTTCTTAACCTTGTGTTTATTTGCAATGCAACTAAATGCTCATTGATAAACATTTGAGTAGGTGAAACTACAACATGCTCCTATCAAATGAGAGGGCAAATGGGAGAGGTTTACAGATTTAGGAGAGTAACTACGTTCAATGTGAAACATTAGTTACTTTTAGGGACAATCTTTTGAGTAAAATTATACCCGTCAAATGGTTTGATACGCTAACTTATGACAATCTACGACATAATACAATGCACGCTCATTCATATGTCCATATATTGATGTGTTACTAGCTATAGTGTTATGCTCACTGGTTAGAATGGAATCACCCGACGTAACTGACGTTTTAAGCTTTGCAAGTATGGTCGGTCATTGTTGAACGACATCGGTCTTGTATAGCTTACATGCGTGTGGAAACTAGTGTACGCTTGGTTTGACAATGACATGCTCAAAGATTAAATATTAAAACGATCTGATATATTAACAGTGTATATTACAGGAAGATATAAAATACAACGGGCATGTCACAACACAGAGATGGTAGAAAAGAACTTAATTGGAAGGTATTGATTGTGCTGACTGCCTCGTTCTGACAACGAGTTGTAGATAATGTTGATAGCTAATGGTTTCGGTCGCATTCGTATTTATATTGTGTGAGTGTATGTGAGTGTTTTGAACAAAATAAAAATAATTGAACCACAAAGCAATGTAATCACAACTGAGTCACATAACAACAGCGATGCCGACTTATTTCACAAATGCATCATTACTTACCACGAGCTTGTTTATATTGCTTATGTGTGATTATTTTGAAACCAATTTATATTTTTTTTTTAAACGCGAAGTGGTCACATATTAGTCACATAACATCAGTGTGTTGGCTTTATTTCACATATGCAACATCGCTAATCAAGAAACAAGAAGATACTAACTAACATGACGTGGCACTAGTTATATTTTTTTTTTCATTCACAGAAATTTTAAAATAAGAATAGGTATAACAAGCATATAATCTGTCAGCAGTCAGGTAGTGCTTTAACAATGCAAACATTTAGGAACTTAACCTTATATTTTTAATATCAACCTATCATCGATATCATATATTTTCATATTCACAACCGCCATCTCACTTGAGGAAGAAATAAACTCCCAACTCTGAAAAGCGGCTTCGAGATTTGGTAAACTTAAACATTGAGCATGGGTCAACACAAACACTAAGATTCTGATCAAGATGATATAATTTAACATAGCTGTGTGTGTGGTACATTTTTATATGGATCAGAAACGTGGACTACCTATGTCGGGAAAGATAACAGATTACACCGTTTTTTTGTTCGTTGTCTTCGCCAGCTAATGAACATCATATGGCGGGACAAAGTAACCATCTTTAATATTTTGTAGCGAGCCACACTCTCATCCATCATGGCAACACTTAGGAGTCGGAGACTACGGCTGATATAATGTCACCACACATCAAGACCTAACTCTTGTACTTAGCTGAGTGAAACAACAACAGTCGTCAGAAAAGGACAGCAATGAGTTTATTCGCCACCAATCTGGTGCAGAACAATATCAATATCTTTACTATTTCTAAGTGACTGAGCTGGAATAACTGCCCTGAGGGAATTAACTTACGAGAGAGAGAGAGAGAGAGAGAGAGAGAGAGAGAGAGAGAGAGAGAGAGCGCTCTCTGTCTCTCTTAGCTTTTTATAGTTCCCTCTAACTGCAATCCCAAGTTCCTTCGCGCATCCAATTAAATTTCGCGCGTCTAAACTCATTTGTCTTAAATTTGCCAAACAATACGTCACAGCCTCTTTCCCAACTGAGAACCTTCCAGATCACTCTACCTTGAACTTTCGACCTTGCGCACATTCATGAACCTTTTTTCCAGCAACCTAATTTTCTCATCACGCGCTGCCTAATTTCCATAATCTCGCTCATACACTCTAGGCGGAATACTATTACAAGGTGGCTTGGTCATGCAAGAAAAATGCAAACAATTGCATTCACACTCAAATAGTGTAAAGAGAACTTAGAGATGTAAAGAGACAAGCGGGCATACCCGAGATGAGATATAAGGATGGTTGCAGTGCTTCGTTAGGCGATTTATCTAAGTAAAAGAAACTGGGAAAATCTGACTGCAGATCATAGCACAGGGAGAACAAAAAATAATAATGAAACAGAAACTTTCGAGGCAATGGTATATCACATTGAGACGATAAAGGGAATGACGATCAGGCCAGGCACTACGAAAACATCTTGTTCATTTTTCGGATGGATCTGTCTATCAAATATTGGCACAGCCACGAGAGAAGCTGTTCAGTAAAACAGCACCCATCAAAGGACACTAGTATGTTACCAAACTTTTTCGCCCGTGCGCTGCCGGGGCCCGAAAGGGGAGTAAAGAATAGCGGCGCTGTACCCTACCAGGCATGTTCGTAAGAGGCGAGAAAGGAGGGTTAGGCATGGGACTGGCTATCCCATACTGTAAAAAAAGTAAGCCGAAAAAACTTCACAAACATGAACAAGTCAAAGAAAGATAAAGTTAATCCGTCAACCAGGAAAGAGAAGGGCTCTCTGTCTAAGAGACGTATGACGCAATCCGGAGAAAGCCATAAGGAGTCCGGGTTGCCGACTCACCCTTTGTCTACCAGGAAATCATCCAGAATTGGCACCTGGAATGTTCGTACCCTTAACGAACAGGGAAAAGCGGCACAAGTGGCAGCAGAAATGACCAACTATAAGATAGATATTCTGGGAATGTGTGAAACAAGATGGCTGGGAGCAGAGAGAATAAAATTGAATACAGGGGAGATGATTTTATCATCAGGACACCAGGAACCAGAGCACAACATAGCGAAGGGGTAGCTATAATGCTATCAAAAAATGCACAGAAGACACTAATAGAATGGGAGGCAGTGGGACCAAGACTGGTGAGAGCAACATTTAGAACAACCAAAAACAAAATAAAATTACACATTATACAATGCTATGCACCAACCAACGATAAAGATGACTCAGTTAAAGATGATTTTTATAAACAGCTACAATGGCAGATGGATGCAAGACGAGCCAAGGATATTATAATCTTGATGGGAGACCTAAATGCTAAGGTAGGATCAGACAACAGAGGCTTCGAAGAGATTATGGGAAAACATGGACTTGGAGATATAAACGAGAATGGAGAGATATTTGTGAATTTCTGCGCCCTTAATCAAATGAGCCTAGGAGGAACACTATTCCAACATAAAAGAATACACAAAGCTACATGGGTGTCACCAGATCATAGAACGGAAAATCAAATTGATCACATATGTATTAATAATAAGTTTAAGTCATCCTTACAGGATGTAAAAGTATATAGAGGGGCAGATATAGCTTCTGATCATCATCTTCTGTTAGCCAAACTTAAAATTAAATTAAAAAGGTATAATACAACGAATAAGGGTAGAAAGTATTTCAATGTAGGGTTTCTTAAAGAACAAGGAATTAAAGATAAATTCGCAGTCACAATATCAAACAAATACCAAGTCCTCCAACAACTAGAAAATACAATAAATATAGAAGATCATTGGAAACAGGTAAAAAATATATGGAAAGAGACATGCGAAGAAACACTGGGGAAAAGAGAACGCCAGAATAAGGCATGGATGACAGCAGAGACCCTGGATAAAATTAAAGAAAGAAAGAACAAGAAAGCAGACATAAATAAAAGCAAAACAAGAAGTAATAAAGCCAAGACACAGGAAGCTTACACAGAGGTGAACAAAGAAGTGAGAAGATGCATTAAAAGTGATAAGAGGAAATATATAGATGAACTAGCTAAAGAGGCAGAAGAAGCAGCAAATAAAGGGAATATGAAAGAACTGTACAACAGCACAAAGAAATTAGGTGGAAAATACAAACAGATTAACGCCTTTATCAAAGACAAGAAAGGAAATCTGCTTAGTAATATAAGGGAACAAATGGAGAGATGGAAAGAACACTTTGAAGAACTTTTGAACAGACCCGGCTCAAATAATCCTCCAGATATACTACCAGCAGAAGAAGAGTTACACGTTAACTGCGGAAAACCAAGCAAAGAAGAAATAATGAAAGCCATCAAATTATTAAAAGATGGTAAAGCCACAGGACCAGATGAAATTCCTTCGGATGCCATCAAAGCAGATATTAACACCTCTACCAAGATGTTACAGGATCTATTGGATAAAATATGGGAGAGGGAAGAAATACCTAAAGACTGGAGAGAAGGTTATGTGATCAAACTACCAAAGAAAGGAAGTTTACAGGAGTGCACAAATTATAGGGGAATTATGCTACTATCAGTGCCAGGAAAAATATTAGGCAGAATCATTCTGGAGAGACTAAAAGAGGCTATAGAGAAACACTTGAGAGATGAACAAGCAGGTTTTAGGAAGAACAGATCATGTGTTGATCAAATAACTACCCTACGTATAATAGTTGAACAAAGTTTAGAACTAAAATCCCCACTATATATTGGATTCATAGATTACGAAAAGGCATTTGATAGTTTAGACAGAAGAATGCTTTGGAAGTTGCTGAGTCATTACGGAATCCCCATAAAGTTTATTAACCTGATAAAAACAATGTATGAAGGAACAAAATGTAGTGTGGTGCATGAAGGACAGCTTACAGAAGCATTTGAAAAAAGAACAGGAGTAAGGCAAGTATGCCTCCTGTCTCCATTTCTCTTTCTACTGGCCATAGATTGGATTATGAAAATAACTCAAAACAACAGAAATGGGATCCAGTGGTCACTGACCAAACAACTTGATGATTTAGACTTTGCTGATGACATAGCTCTCCTATCACACAGCCATCAACAGATGCAGGATAAAATGAGTATATTAGATGAGAGATCACAACAGCTAGGACTAAAGATTAATAGAGATAAGACCAATATTATGAGAATTAATGCAGTTGGCAATAACCATATAAAACTAGGAGAAATACCTCTACTAGACGTACAATCTTATATATATCTGGGCAGTAATATAGATAAAGAGGGAGGAACAGAAAATGATACCAAAATAAGGATATCAAAAGCAAGAGGAGCTTTCATTGCACTGGGAAACATATGGAAATCCAAAGAAATTAGGCTAAATACAAAAATAAAAATTTTCAACTCAAATGTTAAGTCGGTCCTATTATATGGCTGTGAAACATGGAGAATGACAAAATTGACAATCACGAAAGTACAGACTTTCATTAATGGATGCTTGCGCAGAATAAAGGGATGGAAATGGCAGGACAAAGTCACTAACGTGGAATTATGGAAATGTACCGGTCAAATACCAGTGGATAAAGAGATGCAGCGAAGACGATGGCGATGGATAGGACACACACTACGGAAACCAATTGAGAGTATTACACAACAGGCCCTTTTTTGGAATCCCCAGGGGAAAAGACAAAGAGGAAGACCAAGGAATTCTTGGAGAAGACAGATAGAAGCAGAGATGAAGATGATGGGGAAGACATGGAATGATCTTAAAAGAATGGCAAAAAACAGAACGACTTGGAAAGTGTTTGTTGAAGACCTATGCTCCACCAGGAGCTAAAAGGTAAAAGAAGAAGACTTCTTTCCTTCATTGACAGCATATTTGTGGTACAACAGCTAACTAGTATGGTCACGACAGATCAGATCTCACCCATAGCTACCCTACTTTACTGAGTTTTAGATAGGGTGCTATTATCGCTAATATTTTATAGTGATGTCACGAAACTGTATGGAAATATTGGTGTGACTTTAGGTGACTTTCGGTGTTACTGGTTCCTTGTGCTAGAATTAAAATGACGAAGAGAAAGATTGACCGAGCGAGCGAGAGAGAGAGAGAGAGAGAGAGAGAGAGAGGTGGACAAAGAGAAACAATTGAATGTTGAAAGAAAGACATGGGAAGTAATATGAGAAGGAGGAGGAAAAAAGGGAGATGTCAGCATCATTTGAGTCAGATAGAACCAGTGAAAGACGCGATAGTAGATTGTGTGAGTGATAGATCCAGAGCAGTGAAAAATGTGATAGTAGATTGTGTGAGTGATAGATCCAGAGCAGTGAAAGACGCGATAGTAGATTGTGTGAGTGATAGATCCAGAGCGGTGAAATACGTGATAGTAGATTGTGTGAGTGATAGATCCAGAGCAGTGAAAGACGCGATAGTAGATTGTGTGAGTGATAGATCCAGAGCAGTGAAAGACGTGATAGTAGATTGTGGGAGTGATAGATCCAGAGCAGTGAAAGACGCGATAGTAGATTGTGTGAGTGATAGATCCAGAGCAGTGAAAGACGTGATAGTAGATTGTGTGAGTGATAGATCCAGAGCAGTGAAAGACGCGATAGTAGATTGTGTGAGTGATAGATCCAGAGCGGTGAAATACGTGATAGTAGATTGTGTGAGTGATAGATCCAGATCAGTGAAAGACGCGATAGTAGATTGTGTGAGTGATAGATCCAGAGCAGTGAAAGACGTGATAGTAGATTGTGTGAGTAATAGATCCAGAGCAGTGAAAGACGTGATAGTAGATTGTGTGAGTAATAGATCCAGATCAGTGAAAGACGCGATAGTAGATTGTGTGAGTGATAGATCCAGAGCAGTGAAAGACGTGATAGTAGATTGTGTGAGTGATAGATCCAGAGCAGTGAAAGACGCGATAGTAGATTGTGTGAGTGATAGATCCAGAGCAGTGAAAGACGTGATAGTAGATTGTGTGAGTGATAGATCCAGAGCAGTGAAAGACGCGATATATAGATTGTGTGAGTGATAGATCCAGAGCAGTGAAAGACGCGATAGTAGATTGTGTGAGTGATATATCCAGAGCAGTGAAAGACGTGATAGTAGATTGTGTGAGTGATAGATCCAGAGCAGTGAAAGACGCGATAGTAGATTGTGTGAGTGATAGATCCAGAGCAGTGAAAGACAATGAATATATTCAAAAGAAGGGAGTTTCATTGTAGGGAATTAAATCAAAGTGAGCGCGCACTAGAACCGAAAATGAGAACGAGTAAACGAAAAGAATTATTCATAATAGAAACAAAAAGAAGCGGTGCGGATAAAACTCAAATACAACAGATAATAAGAGAAAAAGGGGGGGGGGTAGCGTGAGAAAGAGAGGGAGAAGGAGATACACATGGTAAAGTTAGATGAGATGTTTGACCGAACCCAAAGAGAGAGTGAGAGGGAGAGAGGTGTGTTTAGTGGAGAGATAACACAATGAATAAAAAGATATTGAAATAGAGGATATGGTCAAAAGAGAGAATAAAAAAGGTTGTGTGTGCAAACAGTAATCGAGCCAGAAACTTGAGATAGATAGATAGAGAGAGAGAGAGAGAGAGAGAGAGAGAGGGCGAGAGAGAGAGAGAAAGAATGAAAAAGAGAGAATATGATCAAAAGAGAGAATATGAATGGGTGAGAAAAGTGATCAAGCCATACGTTTGAGATAGAGATTTAGAGAAAGTGAGAGAGAGTCATGATTATCCTTATGCTATCACTCGATTGGATTGGCAGGTATATAGTGGATATGCATTAACTTGACCCTCACTTTGTATATGATAGAATACGATAGTGGATTGGATTGCTTATGAAGTAGATCCGGCAATGTCTCGTTTCCCTATTTTCCTTCTTTGCCATGTACTATTTTAATGGGAGGCGAACCTAGTACCTTTCATCGGCCTAATTATGGCCTGCTTGACCGTAGTATTTTGTAAACTAAGGGATGCTTCCAGCGCAATCCGTATAGCGAAGCAGCGAATTGACAACATCAATATTATCACGTGGGTAAAGTATCGTCCTGCTTTCAGTGCACGTGAGGATTGAAAGACACGCCCACCGATGCAGTGAGCATCCTTAATATTTTGCTCAGATACCCTAATATTTAGACTATAGCCCCCATTTACGATCCTAAATATATAAGAAATAAATGTATAAGAAATATATACAAATATATAATAAATGTATCTTTACGATAGCTATGTGCTAACGCTGATACTTTTTGGGTAATACATTTCCGATTGTTGGCGTGGCTATATCTCCAGCGGGAGAAAGTAACCCGCTTCAATAAGAACCTTCAAATCTGGTGGAAAACAGAGCTCGTGTAAAAATGTACATTACTCATTAATCGATCTACTCATTTATTCCCCCATTCTCTTCGATAGTTTAACAACTCCGCACCATACACAAGTCTTCTAGGCAAACTTATATATATATATATATATATATATATACATATATATATATATATATATATATAGATAGATAGATAGATTGGATGGATGGATGGATGGATGGATGGATGGATGGATGGATGGATGGATGAGATAGATTAGATAGATGAGATAGATGAGATAGATTAGATAGATTAGATAGATTAGATAGATTAGATTAGATTAGATTAGATTAGATTAGATTAGATTAGATTAGATTAGATTAGATTAGATTAGATTAGATTAGATTAGATTAGATTAGATTAGATTAGATTAGATTAGCTAGATAGATAGATAGATAGATAGATAGATAGATAGATAGATAGATAGATAGATAGATAGATAGATAGATAGATAGATAGATAGATAGATAGATAGATAGATAGATAGATAGATAGATAGATAGATAGATAGATAGATAGATAGATAGATAGATAGATAGATAGATAGATAGATAGATAGATAGATAGATAGATAGATAGATAGATAGATAGATAGATAGATAGATAGATAGATAGATAGATAGATAGATAGACAGATAGACAGATAGACAGATAGACAGATAGATAGATAGATAGATAGATAGATAGATAGATAGATAGATAGATAGATAGATAGATAGATAGATAGATAGATAGATAGATAGATAGATAGATAGATAGATAGATAGATAGATAGATAGATAGATAGATAGATAGATAGATAGTACCCTAAACGAACAAGGAAAAGCTGTACAGGTAGTAGCAGAAATGAGAAATAACAAATTACACAGATATTCTGGGAATGTGTGAAACTATAACAGATGGTGTTTTGTTTCCCGCCTCGTAACGAGTCGAGTCGACCTCTTCGTGTAATCGATGGTTACTGCTCTGGAATGTCGCCTCGCCTGGACACTGCGCTTGTGTTGCACTGCCCTCTATCACCGATTTCGTTGCCACCGTCACGGACCGGCAACCTGGACCGTGTGATCGTATACCCTGATACTCCGCGCTACTTCGTATTGCGACAGTCGTGTTTTATACAGGCCGTAGTGATGGCCTCTCCCATTGGTCGTTCTTCGCTAGGCACAGACAAATACAGCTATCATGCGAGGAAATATTCACTGAACACCAGGTAAAATACACACCTGAGGTTTAATTATTAAAAGTCAACCTCACACACCGAGTTTACAGTCAGAATGACAGAATGTAGGTTTCGGCCTTTCCCACATTGCCTGCTAATCACGAGGCATCCCCCTGTGTTATGTAAGAAACTGCAGTGGTACAACTGCTACAATCCTTTCAAGCCACCACGCACTCTGGTTACCATCTGGTGGACCGACTCCATTCATTCTGTTATCTCGCAGACACCGCGCTGAATCTTCCCGCTAGCTTTCAGCAACTGCTCGAGACTGCGGACTCTCTCAATGTTGTCTGTTCGGGCCTGTACTAGCACCCACGGTGTTGAGCAGTAATAAGGAGATGGCTATCTCACCTACCTTCCTCTGAGTAATCGTTGTTTCTGAATTCCACCACTATCTCACAGTAGTAGACTCATTGCTGATCAATACGTTGGTGATATCTGTCTCGCTCAACCTCACCTATACTGTTGGGTTTCGGAGCTTCATACTCCGTAATCGATCACTTTCCTGGATGAACAGGAACTCTTCGAATTTGTCTCGCTCAGTGCCACCTAAATTGCTCGTTGCCGCTTACTGCACAACTAAACTATAACCTCATGTTCCTGAGTGAGCCTGAACTTTGTGAAAAATTATCTCACCTAAATTGTTCTTTGCTGCTAAACTGCACAACTACATTATAATCTTCTGCTCCTGATTGAAACTGAGCTTTGTGAAAACTATCTCACGGACTGTCATTTAATTGGTTGGTGCTTATAACTTCCACAACTATTTTATCATTCTACGCTAACACACTTTCTACTTATCACTCCTCCAGGAATAAGGTCAGTTTCACGCAGCTACCACACACCAACTGCCTGACCCTACAATCCTGTTGTGTACTACTAATTTTGCTCACGATACCGGTTGCAAACACAACAGCCGTCCGATTATGGCACTCGTTCAATCTCGACTGACCTTCTAATCTCTATCTAACCTTTATTTCCTACAACCAATCATACCCGGTTTTACATTTCTGCCTCGTTCCTAATTGTGTCTTACACTCCCCGTGAGCCACGATGTGTCTATCCCCTTTACTTCTTATCACCTTTCCCCGTGGACTCAATGATTCTATTTTAGTTAACTCTTCTCACTTCCCCTCGATTTCTACTATCTCACTCCCATCTTATTGTACACTCTGTAATCACTGCTACACTTTCTTGCCTCCTGTCTCCTCTTAGTTATTTATCTAACAAAATAACTAACCCGTACCACCCTTGTTCTTCTCTACCATTTACTTTCTCTACCCCTTTTCTTCTTCTATTACGTCATGTTTATCTATCCCTCCTCTTGACTTCTATTCGTAACCTCCTCCACGTTTTCTGATAGGGCCCCTACAGAACTCCTGGAGGTTGTTGCGCTGTTTATTATTTCATTTTTTCCCTACTCTACCTCCTCTATCTCATGACTTCTCTCTTCTACTCCCCGTTCTGTCGTTTCGTTACTATCCTCACTCTCCCATTGTTCACTATCCTGCTCCTTATTCTTTTTCTCCTCCGGTGATTCTCCTGATGACCATTTCCCCTGTCTTTTCCTGATCACGCTCCTGTCTTTTTCTTGTGTTTCCATATCCGTATTTTCTCCCGTTTCCAACTCCCCTTCTCTCTCTGGTTGCCTTGCATTCTGTTCTCTGCGCTCTAACCTAACCCGTCTTTCCGGTATTGGCAATTCTTCTTCTTCCGACGACGTTTCCCTCTCTCTCTCTCTCTACCCTTCGTTCTTGCCTTCTTCTACGTTGACTCCACGCATTTCTATATGGTGCATCCTCTTCTGTATTGTTTACTTTTCCACTACTACTCTCCCCTTGTTCTTCGTAACGTTTGTTACCCCTATCTTGCGTCTCATTCCTTTCTGCACCTTGTTTCCTTGTGTCTGTATTGACTCACTAGGCTCCTTCATTTCCTGTGTTCTGTGTGGACTCTTCATTCCTATACATAGTACACTTTCTCCTTGGCCTACCACTCTGCTCCTATTCATTTAATGACCACAATGAATCATCTTTTCTTATGTGTCTCCTATGTGTTCGTATCTTATTCCTGCCATATATGTGTTTAATTAGTAATTTGCTTTCCCTGTTTTCTTTATTATTATATGTCCTTCTTTCCATCTAGGACTAATTTTTGACGTGGATGTTCGATTATTATAATATACGCTGCCCCAAATTCTATACTCTACTACTTCTTTATCTCAATTTTTCTGCTGATTCCTCTTTTCTGCTAGTTTTAAACTCCTCCCCACCATTCTTTGTGTCTCGTGCATCTGTTGAATGATTATTTCATGCATTTCTTCTCCCATGTATCTTTTCCTTGGCTGTAATACATTATGTAATGGCAACATCGGTTGCCTCCCATACAATAAAAAGAATGGTGACATTTTTGTGCTCTCATTCTTAATCATCCTGACTGCAGCCAACGCATGATTTGGTTTTATATCCCTTTCCGTTTCTTGCCCTCTCGTTAATTTTGATATAATATCATTCAGTGTTCTATGCTGTCTTTCATTGATCCCGTTGGCCTGAGGGTGGTATACAGACGTTCTAACATGCTTAATATTTAATTTCCTCAACGTTTGCACAAACTTTTAACTTGTGAATCCCCCCCCCACCCCCATTATCTGTTAATATACTCTGCGGGCAGTTGTACATTGGAATACAATAATTCAACAATATATATATTATTGTATCTGTGGTCTTATTAGGTATCGGTACACATTCCGGCCACCGACTATTACAATCTGTTATATGTAGTATGTATCTGTTACCCGATATCGTAGTGGGGTATGGACCTGTGATGTCTATGCTGATCTTTTGCATCGTAAAATATTGTTTCTCCATAGTCATCAATGGTCCTGCCTTCTCTATCACATTTCTTGTTTTACATACCCTGCACTTTTTGTATGTTCATCTACTGTATTATATAACCCTGACAAATAATATTTTAATCTTAATGCGTCTAACATCTTGTCTCTTCTCATATGTCTATTTTGCTAGTGGTACATTGTTAACACCTGCTCCCTGTACACATGTGGGATGCATACTCTTGGTTGTACCTCGTCCTTGTCTCCTATATATAATAGCACTCCATCATTATCATCTACACTAAATTTCTTCCATTTCTTTGCTCTTCGCCTTTGTATATCTCTCATTATTTCTCCCAACTCCTCATCTTTACTTTGTATTTCTTTCGTTATCTCTATTTCCCTCTCTTCTTCACAGTTCTCTTGTTCACCATTCTCTTCTTCTGTAGTTCTCCCCCTTTGTCTTACTTTGCTGGTATCTATTATATTAATCTGAAATGTTCTGTCATCTACATCCGTACCCTAGTTGTTTTGTACTATCTTTTCATCTTCTTTCCTTGGCATTCTGGACAACCAGTCTGCACATATATTTTAGTTCCTTCTAATGTATTCTACTTCTGCCTCACTGTTTTGTAACATTAGTACCAACATATCTATTTTAATGTTTTAATGGTTGCTTCCAGTATCGCTTTGAGTCGTTTATGATCTGTCCCTAATCACTACTTTTTGACCATATATACATATATATAATGCAGTTTCCGAATTGCATAATGGATCGCATATGCCTCTTTCTCTATAGTCGGCCATCTCGTTTGTGTTCTGCTTAATTTGTGTTATAAAATATATCGGCCACTACTGTATTTTACTTCTACCTGTTACTTTATCCACTTCTACCTTTTCGCATGCTAGACATGCTCCTATTGCGACCCCTGACGCATCCGTATATACCACCATTTTTCCCTCCTTGTTCGGGTGCGCCAGTAACGGTACCTTCCTCAACCTCTCCTTTAATGTGTCAAACGCTTTCTGACACCCTGTCGAACAATTAAGCTTCACAAATTTCTTTGATAATGTTGTCAATGGTTCTGACACTTCTGCAAACTTTGGTATAAATCTTCTGTAATAACCACACGTCCCTAGAAACCTGCGCACTTCTCTCACTCTTGTTGGCGGTTCCATTTCTCTAATCGCTTGTACTTTCTCTTTATCTGATAATATTCCTTCCCTATTCACTACAAACCCTAAGTATTGTACTTCCTTTCTTAAAAATTGACATTTGTTTAGCTTTAACTTTATATCATGTTGCCGTAGTCTCTCGAATACTAATCTAATGTGTTATAAGTGTTGTTTCTTTGTTCCTTTTGTGAAAATGATTATGTCGTGCACATATGCTTGTGCGAATGTACCTAGCCCTTGCAATACCTAGTTCATCAAGTTCATTTTCATGGTGGCAGTGAGACCAGGGCCACCTCTGCGCTATGAGATTACAGTTAAGTGTCCTTCATCCTCAGTAGTAACTGTAAGAAAAATGTCTCCAAAACCAACTTCAGTCACGACAGTCGGTCGTTTGGTGGTTACATGTTTCATAAATATAGTCAAAGGAGACAGGAAGAGAACGACCTGCACGTACCACGCTCATCGAGCTGACGCTAGAGGTTTGAGTACTTTGATCTGAAAATTATAAAATTAACATGATGTAGCACTAGTGTTTTACGAATTCAAACATTTAAGTACATAACGTTATATTTTTAACAGCAATAAATTATCGATGTTATATTTTTTCATGTTAACAACCACCACCTCACTTGAGGAAGAAATAAACTCCCAAGTCTGAAAAGCGGCTTCGAGATTTGGTAAACTTAAACATAAAACATAGGTCAACGCAACGCTAAGATTCTGATCAAGATGATCTAACTTATCACAGCTGTGTTTGTGCTAGATTTTATATGGATCAGAAACTTGGACTACATTAGGTCGGGAAAGATAACACAGTTTTTTTGTTCGTTGTCTTCACCAGCTAATGAACATCATATGGCGGGACAAAGTAAGCATCTCTAACGCTTTGTAGCGAGCCACACTCTTGTCAATCAGGAAAACTCTTAGGAGTTGAAGACTACGGTGACTTTGTCATGCAAGAAGAATGCGAACCGATGTATTCCCACTCAAATATCGACAATAAGTTAGAGATGTAAAAAGACCAGAGGCCAGACCCGTGTTGAAATATAAGGATGGTTGCAGTGCTGCGTTGGGCGATTTATCTAAGAGTGAAGGAAACTGGAAAAATCTGACAGCAGATCGTAGCACAGGGAGAACAAAAAATAATAATATGGCACATAATCTTTCGAATAAGTGGTAATGTCATAAACAGAAGATAAAAGGCGCAGGAGAATGGCGATGAGGCTAGGCATCTCTTTTTCATTCTCCGAAAGGATATGTCTATCAATTATTCGCTCAGCCACGTGAAATTCTGTTCAGTAACACAACATTCAACATAGGACACTAGTATATTACCAAACTACCGACATATCATGATTGCTTGCCACTACCCGTGTATCATGACGCCACTGGTTATGTAGTTCTTTGTTTCATAAGCTCACCTCTGATTACAATTAATTACCTAGAACTTCTAGTAAAACATGAGATTGCATCAGTGCCCGACGTAGACTCATGATGCAGCAAAATGTGTCATAGCCTGAAACATCTATCACAAATGCCGTTCACTGGTTGACACCACATTAGATTCTTCAACAGATAATTGAGTTGCTATTATAATTGACATTTTTCTAGAGGCAAAGCAGTAAGAAAACTTACAGCCACCAATATACACTGTGTTAGGCGCCTTATATCCTGTTGAATAATGTGTTGAACAACAGGGGAACAACTATACACAAATTCTTCTTTCCTTTATGGCATCATATGGATGCAACAGCTAAATAGTGTGGTCATGTAATAATTAAAGTGATCCAGCCAGAAACCTGTGATAAGAGAGATTGAGTACATTTCCCTGTTTCCTTCTATGTCTTCTACTCTTTTAATGGGAGGTGAACCTATTACCTATCTTCGACGTAATTGTGACCGGCTTGAACTTCCATGTTTCTAGCGCAATCGGCATGGCGAGGTAGCGAATTGACAATATGAAGACTATCACGTGGGTAAAGTATCGACCAGCAATCAGTGCACGCCAGGATAGGAGGATATTGAAAGACGCGCTCAACGCTGCAGTGAGCATCCTTAAAATATCGCCAGTCCGTGTCCAATATCGAGTCCTTGTAAAAATGTACATTTATCATTAACCGATCAAATCATCCATTCCCCCACCCACTATCTTCAAGAGTTTAACAACTTCCCCCCCCCCCATACATGAGTATTCAATTAAAACTTATATATTATATATAAGAGATATTACTAATGTGGAATAAAGTGTCCGATAGATTTAATAATATGCCAATTTAATCTTTTGAATCTAGTTATTTATTTCATTATATTTTATTTCAGCAAATACGCGCAGCTTTACCGTGACAATAAATGGTAACCTACCGTGTGAACAAGAGCGACATTTTCCAGAAAATAATTATGTGGACGTCACCTGTGACAATAGCATCCTACTTTCCCGGTATAAAATTGAAGGGCCCATAGTACCGGATATTTGCACTGTCTTCGTAAGTCTTGGTAAGATCTTTCAAATGCGACAAAATTATTGAAACTAGTGTGCTGTCGCTCTCACATAGATGGTTGTTAAATAACATTTACCTGCATCATTTAATTACTCTTTTTTCTTCATTTGCGTTTCAGTATTTAAGGGAGATATGGATTGTTATCTTTATATCTTCCATCCATTTCTAGTACTGTTATGTTTGTTAATGTCTTCTTCATTTAATTAAGCTGTTGGTATTATCCCTTTGATGTAATTCTCTCGTAGCGTTTGTTAAAGATCGGTGTTTCAACTTTTTCCACTTTCTCTTTTATTAAATGAGCAAACCAATTTATTTATTTCATTTAAGGTCATCCTTTTATGTGTTCAGTTGCAGGATGCATTCTTAGCTTTGTCATTTCAAATGTCACTTATTATCTTATCTCTCCCCTTACGCATGTGCGCATCGCACATTTCACTACTTATTTTTCTGATTATTCTTCAGTCTAGCTCTCAGGACAAGCAATGGTAGCACAACGTTGTAATAAGGAATTGTATTTTAAAGTGCTCGTTTAGCTTATATGATTATTTTCTTATTGGACAGTAAAGGGAACATTTGTCCATTAGGGTGCAAGCTTTGCAACATTTTGATTATATTTCTGACGTTTGTGTTTTGTCTGGATCATTAAAATTCCTAGGTAATTGAAATTCCCAACTGTTAAAATCGTTTATCGTCTATCACTAAATTGATTATCTAAAGTTTAGGATGTCCATTACATTTATTTTGTTAATCTTCATGTTTGGTTGGGGTTTTTGTTTATGCGTTCTTCCTCTTCTACCTTTCTAGCTCCGTGTGGAGTATAGGTCTTCAACAAACACTTTCTAAGTCGTTCTGTTTTTTTTTGCCATTCTTTTCAGATCATTCCTTGTGTTCCCTATTACATTCATCTCTGCTTCTATCAGTCTTCTCCAAGAATTTTAGCGACAGTCCATGAGATAGTTTTCACAAAGTTTAGGATCAATCAGGAGCATAAAGTTAGAATGTAGTTGTGCAGTTTAGCAGCAACGAACAAGTTAAGTGACATCTTAAAATATAAGAGGTGGTAGACGAGAATATAGAAGAGATGTTAAAAGCTGGAATAATTTCTCGAACAACATCACAGTGGCCGTCTCGAGTGGTAATAGTGCAAAAGAAGGATGGAAACAAACGATTTTGTTGTGATTATAAGGCATTGAATAAAGTGACGAAGGATATCAGTTGCCAGAAGACAAGAGTGGATGATATAGTTGCATTGTTATAGGGCAAAGATTACTACTCAACTGTGGATTGCAGGTCTGGGTATTGGGCCATCCAAGTGAATCGGAATACAAGACATAAACTAGCGTTTATCACACAGCTAGGAACGTTTACATGGAATGCATTTTGGTTTAAAGAGGTCACCATCAACATATATGAACTTGATGAACTAGGTATTGCAAGGGCTAGGTACATTCGCACAAGCATATGTGCACGACATAATCATTTTCACAAAAGGAACAAAGAAACAACACTTATAACACATTAGATTAGTATTCGAGAGACTACGGCAACATGATATAAAGTTAAAGCTAAACAAATGTCAATTTTTAAGAAAGGAAGTACAATACTTAGGGTTTGTAGTGAATAGGGAAGGAATATTACCAGATAAAGAGAAAGTACAAGCGATTAGAGAAATGGAACCGCCAACAAGAGTGAGAGAAGTGCGCAGGTTTCTAGGGACGTGTGGTTATTACAGAAGATTTATACCAAAGTTTGCAGAAGTGTCAGAACCATTGACAACATTATCAAAGAAATTTGTGAAGCTTAATTGTTCGACAGGGTGTCAGAAAGCGTTTGACACATTAAAGGAGAGGTTGAGGAAGGTACCGTTACTGGCGCACCCGAACAAGGAGGGAAAAATGGTGGTATATACGGATGCGTCAGGGGTCGCAATAGGAGCATGTCTAGCATGCGAAAAGGTAGAAGTGGATAAAGTAACAGGTAGAAGTAAAATACAGTAGTGGCCGATATATTTTATAACACAAATTAAGCAGAACACAAACGAGATGGCCGACTATAGAGAAAGAGGCATATGCGATCCATTATGCAATTCAGAAACTGCATTATATATATGTATATATGGTCAAAAAGTAGTGATTAGGGACAGATCATAAACGACTCAAAGCGATACTGGAAGCACCAATTAAAAACATTAAAATAGATATGTTGGTACTAATGTTACAAAACAGTGAGGCAGAAGTAGAATACATTAGAAGGAACTAAAATATATGTGCAGACTGGTTGTCCAGAATGCCAAGGAAAGAAGATGAAAAGATAATACAAAACTACTAGGGTACGAATGTAGATGACAGAACATTTCAGATTAATATAATAGATACCAGCAAAGTAAGACAAAGGGGGAGAACTACAGAAGAAGAGAATGGTGAACAAGAGAACTGTGAAGAAGAGAGGGAAATAGAGATAACAAAAGTAGTACAAAGTAAAGATGATGAGTTGGGAGAAATAATGAGAGATTTACAAAGGCGAAGAGCAAAGAAATGGAAGAAATTTAGTGTAGATGAAAATGATGGAGTGCTATTATATATAGGAGACAAGGACGAGGTACAACCAAGAGTATGCATCCCACATGTGTACAGGGAGCAGGTGTTAACAATGTACCACTAGCAAAATAGACATATGAGAAGAGACAAGATGTTAGACGCATTAAGATTAAAATATTATTTGTCAGGGTTATATAAAACAGTAAATGAACATACGAAAAAGTGCAGGGTATGTAAAACAAGAAATGTGATAGAGAAGGCAGGACCATTGATGACTATGGAGAAACAATATTTTACGATGCAAAAGATCAGCATAGACATCACAGGTCCATACCCCACTACGATATCGGGTAACAGATACATACTACATATAACAGATTGTAATAGTCGGTGGCCGGAATGTGTACCGATACCTAATAAGACCACAGATACAATAATATATATATTGTTGAATTATTGTATTCCAATGTACAACTGCCCGCAGAGTATATTAACAGATAACGGGGGTAGGGGGGGGGGATTCACAAGTTAAAAGTTTGTGCAAACGTTGAGGAAATTAAATATTAAGCATGTTAGAACGTCTGTATACCACCCTCAGGCCAACGGGATCAATGAAAGACAGCATAGAACACTGAATGATATTATATCAAAATTAACGAGAGGGCAAGAAACAGAAAGGAAGTTATAAGCACCAACCAATTAAATGACAGTCCGTGAGATAGTTTTCACAAAGCTCAGTTTCAATCAGGAGCAGAAGATTATAATGTAGTTGTGCAGTTTAGCAGCAAAGAACAATTTAGGTGAGATAATTTTTCACAAAGTTCAGGCTCACTCAGGAACATGAGGTTATAGTTTAGTTGTGCAGTAAGCGGCAACGAGCAATTTAGGTGGCACTGAGCGAGACAAATTCGAAGAGTTCCTGTTCATCCAGGAAAGTGATCGATTACGGAGTATGAAGCTCCGAAACCCAACAGTATAGGTGAGGTTAAGCGAGACAGATATCACCAACGTATTGATCAGCAATGAGTCTACTACTGTGAGATAGTGGTGGAATTCAGAAACAACGATTACTCAGAGGAAGGTAGGTGAGATAGCCATCTCCTTATTACTGCTCAACACCGTGGGTGCTAGTACAGGCCCGAACAGACAACATTGAGAGAGTCCGCAGTCTCCAGCAGTTGCTGAAAGCTAGCGGGAAGATTCAGCGCGGTGTCTGCGAGATAACAGAATGAATGGAGTCGGTCCACCAGATGGTAACCAGAGTGCGTGGTGGCTTGAAAGGATTGTAGCAGTTGTACCACTGCAGTTTCTTACATAACACAGGGGGATGCCTCGTGATTAGCAGGCAATGTGGGAAAGGCCGAAACCTACATTCTGTCATTCTGACTGTAAACTTGGTGTGTGAGGTTGACTTTTAATAATTAAACCTCAGGTGTGTATTTTACCTGGTGTTCAGTGAATACTTCCTCGCATGATAGCTGTATTTGTCTGTGCCTAGCGAAGAACGACCAATGGGAGAGGCCATCACTACGGCCTGTATAAAACACGACTGTCGCAATACGAAGTAGCGCGGAGTATCAGGGTATACGATCACACGGTCCAGGTTGCCGGTCCGTGACGGTGGCAACGAAATCGGTGATAGAGGGCAGCGCAACACAAGCGCAGTGTCCAGGCGAGGCGACATTCCAGAGCAGTAACCATCGATTACACGAAGAGGTCGACTCGACTCGTTACGAGGCGGGAAACAAAACACCCTCTGTTATAGTTTCACACATTCCCAGAATATCTGTGTAATTTGTTATTTCTCATTTCTGCTACTACCTGTACAGCTTTTCCTTGTTCGTTTAGGGTACGTAAATTCCAGGTGCCAATTCTGGAAGATTTCCTGGTAGACGAAAGGTGATTCGGCAAATACGTACTCCTTACGGCTTTTTACGGCTGTTTCTTAGACAGAGAGCCCTTATCTTTCCTGGTTGGCGGATTTACTTGTATTCGTTTCTTTGACTTGTCCATGTATGTGAAATTTTTTACAGCTTATTTTTTTACAGTATGGGTAGTCAGTCCCATGCCCAACTCTCCTTTCACGCCTCTTGCGAACATGCCTGGTAATTTATGCGTTCTTGCATGTCTTCAAGTTTTTTCGCGCCTCAGTACCTTAACGTCAGCGAATAAGAAAGAGCTCGTTAATCTATTCACTTTCAAATGGGTAGGCCAAACTTACATAAGTAGTTGATGTAAGAAATGAACAATGGCGGGGATCGCGGTAAAAGGCATTTGAATATTTAGCTGTTACCGCTTCACTAGTGTTTTTGGCGATGTTTAAATTGTAAATAATACATTTATCATAAACTCGGTCAAATGAACTCAATGAGCAAGTATAAATGCATTGAAATTCACAAAGGCATATGTAGTGTATCGTTTAATGATTTAATGCAACATACATTTTTACTGCACAAGGATGATGTTTGTTCCATGTCAAAATAGTTAAAAGAGGGAACTGTTTGGTCTCGAGGCAAGACGTCGGTCACGGGGCAAAGAGGTTGTAAGTTCAAATCCCAGCTGTACTAGTTCGGATTTTTATTTGTAATTTTCCTCATCCTTAGCGAACAATAAGTTCTTATAAGGTACACCAGCTTTCATTTAAGACTGTGCCATGATATAAGATTATTTCAACAAATGCTGCGTGTTATCATTTCTTTATTTTTTTAATAATTCAAGGTATTTAATTCTGAGTTTCATTTTCGCTGATTCCATCCCGTATAATTGTTGGGAACACAAGATAATTATTATTAGAGTGCTCAATTTATGAAAATGTATGTTTATGTATCAATATTTTCTTCAAAGCATTAGCTAAATAATATAACCAAACAGGTCACAACTTGGCCTGGAAGCAAAATACCTCTCAGTCAACAACCCATGCGCCAGGTATCGGGCCAGAAAAAGCAGTTGATGGTTTAAAATTGACTACATTTTCACTAGGAAGTTGTTCACGCACAGGGCATTACCTCAATAATTGGTGGGCAATCGTGTTTCCGAATCCAGTGGTAATCAGTTTCGTATATTTGCTCAACAGAGACGACGGTAGGTGCTTATTTTATTTTTAGATTACCTGTCATTGTTTTCCGTGTTGTGTAATAATTTAAAGAAAATTATTTCATTAAGAATTGCTTATAGTGAGACGCTAACCGTACGAGATATGAAGATTTAACAATGAGGACGTTGAAAAGCAAAATACAAAGAAGGTAAAATGACTACCGGTTGAGCACAAACGCTCTCTGAAGCTATATACTTGATTGTAATTACCACTAATTGACCATAGAGCGCTATGCCGGGCTCGCAGATACGACACGAATATCGACGCGGAAGTTGCGAGAGACTCAGAAGCTGAGGTCGGCATCATCCCACTCACAATTGTATACAGCAATTCCACATGTTGAGTCATCGCTGACTATGGCTTTCATTGGTCGGTTTCCTTCACGTGGCCGGTTGGCTAGGACCGGACATCGATCCAGACTGGCAGTTAGGTTCTCTCACTGTTTGGCGGGAGGTTGTACAAGGAAGCGGTTCTGGGGCCATCAACATAACCTGTAAATTAGCCACAGTGACACTCTGAAACCCCTCCAGTAGAAGTTCTAGACAACCTTGCTGTAGCGGTGTTTGTCATTATCGCTGATGCGAACTTAGGTACATACATGGCGCCCTACAATGCCACTGTTGGTAAGGGTCGTTAGGCCCCCTTCTCCTATAATTGCAGGCAGACTAAGATGGCTGGGGCCCGTCCATCGATTGAAAGAATAACGCATCCCCAGGCAAATACTATATGGTGAACTAACACACAGAAAAAGACAAATCGGCAGTCCTAAACTACTATATTGAGATTTATGCAAATCATCTCTGAATGACATCTCCATCTGTGAAAATGACTGGGAACATCTGGCAAATGATCTCACATCATGGACAGTATGTATTAGGAAAGGTATAACATCATTTGAGACTGTGCTAAGGCAAAACTTAGAAGACAAAAGACTCATCAAAAAGGATGGAAAACCCTTTGGATCAGTGACTTGTTCATTCTGTGGCCATATGTGTTTCTCAAACATTGGTAGAATTAGTCATAAGAGAAGTTGTTCGAGAAAAACAAAACCTCAAAAAATACACAATAGCCTCTACTAGACCGTCTGACAAGACGTAAAGGGCCATATATTAAGTGTGGTTGTACGGTTACTAATATACTTCATTTGTGACTTGCATTTATTAACATTAATTTGCTTGGTATTTTTCTTACCCTTTGCGTTGCAACTGAAATAGATTAGAAAATAATTTAAATTACCAGTCCATGAAATAATAAGAGGATCACCTGCCAGTAAATAAATTGCATTTTCTGTATTTTAAATGTACATTTTTAAGATGAACCAATTTAATTTCTTAAATTAAGTTTCTTATATTCTTGCAATCACATATTGTTTCCTTCGTTACTATCAAACAATTTAAAATTGTTCAAGTGCTTTAGTAAATTTCGGTAAAAGTAGTCGCTTTGGGGGCATGCCTTACTTGTATACTAGTAAATAACTGTCATAATTGCAAACATTTTGTTGATGTTTTATTAATTGTTAAAGATTCAATTGTCAAATCTTAGCCTTTCAGGGACGCCTTAATCAAATAAGTGTTCAGGCCTTTTCTCCAAATGGCTCAATGCATTTTAACTGGACAGATGAGTCGACTGCTGTAGAAAAATCGCATCACATAAAGGTCAATACCCGCTTATTGACAAGATCTGTCAAGGTTTTAGGGAAAAATAACATTGAATTTGAACTACAAGTATTGACTATATGTGAAGCTGAAATATTTGGCGGTAAGTCGTTGTGTGTACTCGTATTTGTACCGAGTGGTGTGTGTTTGCTGGTATGTTCTTAGAGGAAAAACTCTACGGCTGAGAACATGATAGTGATTAATGAAACAAAAATACCAGAGATAGTTCAATGGTACGCAACTATAGCTCGTTTCAAAACATTTGCCCAACTTCAAAACGCTATTACTCTCTAACCGTCTGTTAAATACTTTTGAAATTTTCCAAATGTTATTAGAATGCAAAAGACCCTTTAAATGTATATTTAACAAATATCATGCAGCTGCAGTTTTCTTAAAGCGGCGATATTTCTTTGATGTTTGTCAAAATTGTAAATTGTGAAGCCCTAAAGAATAGAAATTACCGTAGTTGCTGGTCTACGATTAATTTTCACTAGGTAAAGGCGTGGCCGTAATGGGGAAATAACTGGATAAAACAAAATACCAGGAGAATTATTGTCTTCTCAGTTCGAGGACGGACGATAATAATATCAAGGTATACCTGTATGTCCAATTTTCATAGTTGTGTGGTCCTGAAAAGGACCGTTTGTTGAAATAATTTAAGGTAATATAGGGGCCAACATTGTGGGGGCTATATACTTTCATTCTGAATCAGACGAGTCTAAAAGATTAATAACTGTTTGGGGTTGAACATTCCACAAACCATCATTTTTCCAATATTCCTCTTCCTGTTTTAAGACGTGGTCTTCACATTTAGCCCAATAATCTTTGTCTATATTTAATAAAGCGAGATTAGCAAGAGTCTTTACATCGCATATTTTGAATGTTGTATTTTCATCTGCCACTTGTCCTTTTAATTTTGCCCAAATTAGTTCTATTGGATTTAAATGAGCATGGTAAGGTGGCAGCCTCAAACTTATATGACCGTGCTCTTGGATAATCTTATCTATTTGAAAAATCTTTGTCCTCTGTTTTTGCTTTACTAGAGATAGTAATTCAGGTTTTAAGTACATGTTATTAAATTGTATGTGCTCCTTTGTGAGCCATATCTTAATAGCATCTTTTGTACTGCATGACGTCGGGACTTTATCTTCAAGTGCAACAATGTTGTGGTACGCTGCATTGTCCATTATTAGGCAAGATGGTCGATCTAGTGCTGGGAGAACAGAATTTTCAATCCAATGTCTAAATATGTGACCATTCATCTCAGAGTGATATTCCCGATTGTCTATGGATTTTGAAAGAAAAATGAGCTCTGCATTCTGTATTAGTCCATGTTGTCGACTACCTGCATGAGCAATTATCAAGCGCTGTCCTTTGCTGCTAGGTATTAATCTCTTAATCTTTCCATCTGATGACTGCCATTCCCTTTGGTTAGTGTGGTGAGCATTGATCCATGTTTCATCCAAGTACACAATATCATAACCTTGCTTGCGCACCTCTTTTACTTCACGTAAGTACTTGCTTCTCATGACTACTATATGTGGCTTCTCACAGATGATGTTTCGTCCATTGGAATACTTTCTGAATGTAAAGCCTGCAGCTCTCACATTCCTCCATAATGTAGCCATTGATATTTCAATACTGTTGTTCTTTTTCAGCGAAACTTTTAATTTTCTTATTGTAACAGTTTCATTCATACCCAAAATTTTGCGAATTTCACTTCTAATAAGTTCACTGTCGAAATTATCCAACATTTTTGCTCTTCCTTGTGATTTTGTATATTTGGAACATTGACGGTCACGTGCTTGAATCCAGCGATTAAATGACCGTTTAGATAAATCCAAAATGTGTCTTGTCCTATTCTCAGGGTTTTCTAAACAATGAAATAATCTTCCTCGTTTAGCCTCTTTGCAAAAATAGTCATACATTTTTATTGCGATGTTTTGTAAACTGCAGAATTTCATTTTAAGACTCATGATAAATGTTATTGTTCCACGTTACGCCGCTGAATTAACGGAAATGGAACACACAATGTCTCGTGTTTACTACAAGTGTCTATTTGTGTCAGAAAGCCCACGTGGAAAACGTGCAAAATCGTAGATTTGAGCGTGTATAGATTTGTAATCGCTATTTTTAACTTAAATACTGTAAACACTAAGTTTTGACTACATCAATGGGTCGTTATAAATTTATATAAATCAAATAAGCAATAATAATAACCAAATGTTTGTTTTTAATGAAATTAATTCCCTGTTTGGTTCTAATCATTATAACTATACATGCAAATTTTGAAAAAATTACAAAAAGCGGTTTAAAAGATATTGATTTTTAAAGTTGGGCACGACTTATGAAACAAGCTATAATCTTTGTTAATAGATAACATTATCAGTGCTCACCAAATAATATTTAGAGCCGCAGTAACTCAGTGATTTCTGGCCTTTTCAAAGCCAACATGTTATCACATTTGATAACACAGGCGAGGAATCGAAATAACTAATACAATTTTTACTAATTTCTATTGGTATTGACAATTAATAGAATATGCATCATGATGGAGCTACAGCATTAACTTAAAGGGAGAATTCAAATGTCATATTTATTTATAGTTGTAAACATTAGATAGACGGTTAAATAAAACACCATTTTCTTATTCATGAACAAAAACACACAAATTATTTATGTTCCTATTTCTTCCATTTCTGTCATACTCATCCTCGAAAAAAATGGCTGGTCAGTGTGGATAAGTCCACACCACAAATCGAATCTTATCACCAACAAGGATTTATTTTTAATTGATTGTGTAATTGAAGATTACTGCTGCTGTAGATACCTACTTTAAGAGAAAGAAAGTAGCGATTGGTAATTTAAAACGAGATTTGTTTTTTACATAGTTGCTGTAATCTGATTGATCAGGACTCACGCAGATATATCTTGTCTTAAGATAACCCCTGCCTGTCTCCAAGTTAATTAATTATGATTCATTTACTGTATCATTTCTTATTTTTATAAAAGTTGATTGAAGACAAAACTCAAGAATCTTTAACATGAACATTCAGCGAAAAGAACATTTGCTATAATGGATATAGAAACCGGCACATTTTTTTTTAAAACAACTCAGCATTTTGGGAAAAAGATGTCAAAGCGAAAGATTCTTAGCTGCAACAGATAATTCGCCATGGATGTTGCTATACATTAATCATAGAATTCATGATATATTTGGTCTTAATCTGACAGCATTTAACTTCTGTTATTTCCAGTGCACAATACAATGTGATTAATTCACAAGACACAAACTGTAAATCCAAATGTTCTGAACACTTTTGTTCAACACATCATCTGATGACTCACAATGCTGTCTAGATCTACATCATCTTCATACATAGAACTGGTCATGTACCATTAAAAAACCACATAAATAGAATATAACAAAACCAAACCACAGCATGTCCACTCTGTAAACAACTACATGAAACAGTAGAACATCACATTTTTGACTGTCCAAAGTTCATTAAATTTTAGCAACTCTACTTCCTGAAAGACCTGATAAAGGGCACATCTTATACGGAACTACAAGGGAACTCAGAAATACCTGCATATATCATTACACGGCATTAGGGCGAAGGGTGTCAGCTCACATACTTCCCGAACCATAACAACAACATTTATATAAACTGTATTCACACAGATTTGTTAGTTGTACTTCATTACGTCTTCTTCTTCTTTCCTTCCTCAGTTTCCTTTCAGCGTCGAGGAGATATAATTTGCTGTCTTTTCCTTTTTCGTTTGCTTCTACTGCCGTATTGTTTCCTAGTGCTTCTAATATTCCATCGATCCATCTTTTTCGTGGTCGACCCTTTGGGTCTGGTGTTCTCGCAACGCTTATTAGCTCGTTGTGTTGTGTTTTGGTCACTCTTACTTTCCATCTGGCTAAACCTTTTTAACAACCATCTGTTGTTTCTTTATATATTCTTTGGCGGAGGCGATTCCAAACATTTTTCTCCTTTTTTTATTTCTAATCTTGTCTCTCAGGCTGTTTCCTGTCATTCGTCTACCATACTTCATCTCAGTAGAGGTTTTTTTCGTATTGTTCTTGCATCTAGGGTCCAGGTCTGGCATTGCTAGCACAACGTTGGGATGAAGATTGTATTACTTCATAACTCATCTTGATAAACGCCTTGATTGTGTATATGTCACGCCTTACACGCGAAATTGGCTATATCTGCATAACTTGTAACAATAACATCCGCTATGAAACTATATATTCCAAGCCTTTGACTTTCCTAATAGTCACTGCTCTCTTTAAAGACCCGAAATACCTACATGATTTAAGATATTTAAAAAACAACTTTGTGAATAGAACTTAAATTCACCTCTCCGAATTACTCTTCAATTAATGCAATATACGGCTCCAATCTCAAGTCAGCTCATGAAAGTTTCATGAAAATCCCATGAATGAATCCTACCTAATCTCATCTTTGAATCTGCTCGAATATTATCTCTGAAATCTAATCTCCCAAAAATTAAAGGATGCTTCCTTAACGATGTAGAAAACGCAGTGTAGGTTTAATAATGGGTTTGACCAAAAGTTGAATTTCAGCAATGCTTTTTGCTTAATTCAGCTTATCTGCCTTGGAGATAAGCTAGCAGCCAACATTAGGTTACATGTTTATCCAACCTTTAATATTACCCTTTAATCTAGGCTTGTCTGTTTCCTGGTCCGCCCCTAAGAAAAATATGTTTAATGTTTATTATTAAATAAGGTAAGGTAATATGAAGAAATAAATCACTTGGTGGAGGAGATACTACTACAATTACAACTAATCGGCATATAATGAGAATAAATAATCACTGTGTTAAAAGAACGTTAGTAATTTCATCATCGTCCCCTATTACAATGCCATCATTAATAATTATTTGTCTTTTTGTTTCATCGATAGTTTTTGTTTTGTAATTTTAATACCTTTCCTATACATCTGCATGTATATTCTTCGCATCATTTTACTGCAAACTACCATTATTAAACAACTTGTGTGAAAGTTAATCACTGTTATGTCCAGAAACAATATGTCCAGAAGGAACATGGGGACTGTGGTGTGGTTACACGTGTTCGTGTAGCAATGACAGTAAATGTAATCTAGTCACCGGTGTATGTGCTGCTGGATGCAGTCCAGGATACTATGGTATAAACTGTTCGTTCCCATGCAGTAACCGCTGTGCAAGATGCGGGAATCGATTTGGAGGTTGCATTAAGTGTATTCCTGGCTACATTGGAGAAAATTGCGAAAACGGTAATGATCTGACTTGTTTACTTGTTAATATATCGGTCACTAACACAATCGCAGCCATTATTATCATAATCATCGTCATCACCATCACGATCGTTATTGTTGGTATCACTATTAGGAGACTAACTTTACAAGTTTCTAGATCAACCCAGTTTAAATAGAGCACCGGTGAGGACAATAGTTCAGGAAGTCTACATTCACAGATTCACTAAACTTTGGTAGGGCGCAGACGTTTTTTTTTCTCGATTAACCTAGTTTTCACAGATTAATTTATGAGTATATAATGAAAATATATTCAACTACGTTTTCTGGCTTATAAAAATGTGATATTAGTGTCCTTATGTTACACTGAGCAACATTATTTGCATTATGGATGTTGTGGTTAATACGTTGTTCCATTAATTACAATCGGTAAAAAAGAATATAATGGCTGTACTTGAAAAGGAAGCGCAAATAAAACTGACAAATTCAATCACTAATTTGAAAATACTTTATTTAATTTAGAAAAAAAACACACATAGCAGAGGGAGAATTGGACAACAAGTTAGAAAAAATGGTATGGTAAAAGTTGTACGTGATTGATAGACGACACACATTTGATGACTGTTTGGCTCAATAGGCCTTCAGCAGGAACAAACAAGCAACACGCACACACAGATATGTAAGTAAATAAAACAAATTCTACGTAGCTAAATAGTAATGAAACACCCAAAACAAAATAATTGAAACTGGTTTGAGAAAAGAAAAAAAGTCTTCCCTGTGTCGTGGACGGTGGTCAGAATGGAATAGAGAGAGAGTCACACGGATGTAGCTGGTTTAAGAAAAGAAAAAAAATTCTTCCCTGTGTCGTGGACCGTGGTCAGAATGGAAGAGAGAGAGAGAGAGAGAGAGAGAGAGAGAGAGAGAGAGAGAGAGTCACACGTGTGTAGCTGGTTTAAGAAAAGAAAAAAAATTCTTCCCTGTGACGTGGACCGTGCTCAGAATGGAATAGAGAGAGTCACACGGGTGTAGCTGTAATTATACCCTGCTGGTCAAGACCGTGTGAAGGGTTCTACAAATATGCGAGTGGGGGAAATGTTGTCTAAGTGACCTCGACTGAAAAGACACTGACAATGTCAAAAAGTATCTAAGGGCCCACAAATACATGTACACACACATACACGCACAGATGCGTGTATAAATATATACACTTACACACAGACATGCACATACACACACATATATATATATATATATATATATATACGTATATGTATATATAGATATATATACATATATCTATTGTCCTTTCGAGCCGAAGACGGCACATACGGCAGAACTGCAATCTCAAAAACAGAAACCTTGCGTGTCATAATGGCACATATTGCAGAGATCACTGCTTCTAACATCTATGGTTCTGTTTCCAAAACTATGCTTTTTATAATGACAGCCTTTTAAGCTATCGATCAATCTTCTTAGTCGCCTTTTACGACATGCCTGGAAGGTTACAGTGTCACTGTTCTTAACTTCCCACATAATGAGGCCCCGGTAACACACGGAAGTATATATATATATATATATATATATATATATATATATATATACTTCCATATACATACATATATATATATATATGTGTGTGTGTGTGTGTGTATACATGCATATATATATATTAAAATACCCATACATATTCGCTGTAAAGTGAAAATAAATCCGGCGAGGTTGTACACAGCTTTGCCTGACTCCCTGTTTTATATATTGGAACTGTCTTGCTTGGTTGCTAATGCTTATGGCTGCTGCTTGTTGCCAACATATTTTGTAAAAATAATTCTCAGATCCATGCCATCAATGTTCAATTTCTCCAGAACATTGATTATTTCCATTTGAGTTACGTTGTAAAATCCTCTTTCTATCAATGGTCTCAGGATGAATATTTTGACATAATTTTACTTGGCAATATAAAATGGTAGTTTGCCATTCCTTTCCTTCTTGGCAATGACTATACTAGTCGCAGATTGCAACCATTTTTTCTACAATTGAGATCATCTGCCTGCCATCACGGAGTGGGGACCCTAATTGTTTCCCACTACTTGTCGGCTACCCCCACAACTTTATCCACCAACTGCTCCGGTGGCTTCACATTTCCCTGATAGCCGGTGGCTAAACGGAAGCTCCACCTTGCCCAGGGGTGCCCGAACTAGTGAAGGAATAAATACATTAATAAAGGAGCTAGATAGGAAACAGATACAATATGTACTGTACCTGCAAGTGAGTTTTAGTGAGAGAAAGGACGTGACTTTTCTTGCAGCTGCGTACATAACACCAAGTCAGTTAATTTAAGTTTAAGGGTAATTATTTTGCTATTGTGTTTCTTTCTTAAACTTTTATTAATAAAAAACAAAATGATTACTGTCAGCAAAGGTGACTGATATTACTGCGGTGAATATAGTAGTAGATTATTTTTTGCTTTTAGGTAGGGAACGTGAATTTCAGGAACATAAGAAAATTATTTTTTTTTCTAAAAAAACTGTACTTGGCTGCAATATTGCTAAGAATATTACAGAAAAATAGTAAGGGACATTAAATGAATCAGTCAAAATTGTTAATGTTTTAAAAAGCAAATTGCGGAATTCAGTTATTTTTTAACAACTTTGTAAAACTATGGGGAGTGAACACTATCAATCTTTGCTACACAGCGAGGTCCGCTGGCTATCATAAAGTAAAGTTTTGTCACGTTTATGGGAATTGAGAGATGAAGTAAGATTATGTCTCATGGAGAAGCAGCTTCCCATCACCAACAGTTTAACAGATTCTTCCTGCTTAATCAGAATAACATATCTGTCAGATCATCAGATTGTACACATTTGTTCATGTTAAATCCTCAAGGAGAAAGTTGTACAGATTTTCAAGTTGAAGACAAAATGGAGGCTCAGATTAAAAAAAAAAAAAACAGGGATTACGGCATCATCGTCTCTTGAACAAAAACGTGGACAATTTGCAATTTCTCCTTCCTAGAATTCTAACTGATACACTCTTTATCACATTCAGTGCACTAATCTGTTCCTTTACAGCCTATGCTGATGGATTTTATGGGCCTGATTGTAATGATGCCTGCTCTGAGCATTGCTCTAACGTTTGTGTTAAGTGAGCGGGAACTTTTCTTGCAAGGATAACTATGGTGGGCCACAATGCACAGGTTTATATCAACAAAGAAACTGTAGATCGTCAAAACATTTAGTGATTTGCTCAGTCCTAATACTAATATTTTGATCTGGTGCTAACTTGAGATCTGGACATAATAATTATGTGCAGCTACTTCCTGACGCTTGTTACTGATTTTTCTTTTCTGATCAATTAATATTTTTACTAAAACCACGTTCCATGCTCTATAACCTTGACGACTATGCTTGATAAAATATCACTGTAGCATTATTCTATAGTTTGGTCAGGGATGCATCCTTTCTTCAAGCTTTGTCAATCTATACACTAAGCAAATCCGTGAAAAAAAAAAATCACAGAGATGCCAGGTCAAAACACTGATGTAAAGATAATCAATAACCTAAGATATGGTGATGATACTATACTTCTAGCAGAAAATCCTAAAGATTTACAACAATTACTAAATACAATTTACATGACAAACAGAAAACATGGAGACAGTTCAGAGCTATAACCAAAGATGGAAAATGTACAACTAAAATGGTCAAAAATCATGTTAATGCGGTGAAAAATATACTAACATCAAAACAAATAACACCATGGCCTAAACTTAGAATAGCAAAATGTTGTATCTTGTCAACATTCCTGTATGAGCAGAAACATGGACGTTAGAAAAAAAAACAGAACATACAATTGAGGCCTTTGAAAAGCTTATTTATAGAAGAATAAATACAATTGGATGGAAAGGAAAGAAAACAAACGACGAAGTCTTAAAAAAAATACAAATGAAAAGAAAACTACTAATCACAATTCAAACAAGACAATTGAGATTGATTTTTGATGGATGTTAAAAGACACGGCGGCCTACTATAATTAAACTTGGCAGGGAAAATACAAGGTAAAAGAGGCAGAGGTAGACCAAGACTAACATGGACGAGCAACAACAAAAGATAGACAAGTCAGCCTAAGACAACCTGAACCATAAAAGCAAGAGCCAGTGCAGAAAGACACTATATGGTAGCCAACTTGCGATCCGGAAACGGCATTCAATGATGATAAAGATAATGATGATTGTTTGGTAGAAGTAGCCGAGTAGAGACGCTTCTTCTCTATCTTTATATATCAATGCCCTTATGCACTGTATACATCTAGTCACTTATCCAATATCTTTGTTCACTCTTTAATAATCAAGATAAAAGGTGTTGTCAGATCTCGTTTTAAATTCTAATAACAGGTGTAGCGATTAATTTAACCTCTAATTTTCTACTTTAATTTATAGAGTTTGATGGTGTTTCCAGTCTACCCTATAACAGTCACAGAAACGTCTTACATGATTAGTTCAGGAAGGTGTGGTTTAAAATATATAAGAAAAATTGCAAGAGTTTAATATAAGAAACGAGCTAAATGGGAGAAATTGAAAGGAGATATTCTACAGACGGAAACGATTTACTGATGTTTGGCAAACTAAATAGTTTGGACATGTAGCTCGAATATCTGGCCTGGGAAAAACATTATGTAGGAAATTGTGAACGGGAGAAAAAGAGGAGCGATACAGAAATTTAGATTGCAAGATAGCAAAACATATGTCACGTCTCGAGTACACAGCCTCAAAGAATGATTAAAGAACTAGAATCATGGAAAGGAGTTCATGAAATGTATCAGTATTGACGCAAAAGCCTTGAGTTTTATTGAAAGAAGAAGGAGAAGATAGCAAAATATTTACAAGAGTGAAGTTAAACTCCTGTAGCCAAAGAGTTAGTTTACGCCTTCCTGTATTATTGTCTGTAGTTATACGGTTAACTCAGTGCGCCAATCTCTTTCTTTACAGTTTGTGCTGATGGATTGTATGGGCCTGATTGTAATGATACCTGCTCTGAGCACTGCTCTAACGTTTGTGGTAAAGAGAGCGGGAACTGTTCTTGCAAAGATAACTATGGTGGGCCACAATGCACAGGTTTATATCAACATTTGCTTGCATTAGATTTCTTTTAACATATGTCGTCATTTGGTAATTACAATCACAAACGGAAACAAGTCTAATTGTCGAAATCCCTTTTTTCTATCTTTCTGTATTTCTTATATTCATTATTTCTATCCCCCACTTCTTTCTTTTTTTCATTATTTTTCTCTTTCCTTAATATTTTTTCCTGTCATCTTTTTGTTTTTGAAAATCTATCTTGTTTATTCCCCACCCCAAGTCCCCTTTTACTTGTATTCATGTACTGAAATTTCTGATTTCTTTTTTAATCTTGTCTCCATAAATAACTTAAAATATTCAAATGCATACAAGAACACTCTCCCTGGCCTTTTACATCGGTTGGTATGTACCCGGTGTAGGGTTGTACCGAAATGTTGTTTGTCTTATACATGTATATCTACGAGTTTATTTTCTTAACACACTTTTATATTTACTTTACAATGTTTCCAGTATAGAGGCTTGGTAATAAAAGAATAATATGAAGATTGTTTTAAGATATTGAAAAGTAGGAACTTATATTACATTAAGATTGAACGATTGTAAAACGTAACAACCAGAAGTCAAGGTTTAAATAAAATCACGACAGAGTGAAGAATAGGATACATTTAAACTAGCAAAATTAAACGACTCACGCCTGAATTAAGAGGGATGAATGAACAGGAAAAAACGCGTGAAGTCCAAGTAAAAGGTGAAGAGACATTAGAAAGATTTTAAGAAACGAGTTAGTGAACAAGGTCGTTTTACAGATAGAGAGAGATGTGTTAGAAAAGATGACACCCATGAGAAAGATTGATTTAGGGTGAATGCCGTTGAGCGGAACACTTCAAAGAAATTCTTAACCGTCCACTACCCCAGAGTTTAATCGATTTTGAAGCTGAAACACCAGCAGCAGAATTAGAAGTAAATTTAGATGACTTCACCTTGAGCGAAATAGAAACCACGTAAAAGCGTATGGCCAACAACAAGGCTGCTGGAGAGGATAAGTTAACCGCAGAGATCCTCAAGGCAATTAATAGCTATAATTTAACACACCTCCAGAAAATGTTCAACATCATTTGGAATGTAGAGAAGACGCCTCATAAATGTAAAAAAGGAAGTATTGTTAAGATTCCAAAAAAGTGCAATATTTGAGATTGTAACAGCTGGAGAGTCGTGGCACTTTTGTCAGTTGCCTCAAAGAGTTATTCTGCAAAATCATCCTAAATAGAATAAAGGATTCAATAGATACAGTAATGCGTGAAGAACAGGAGTTTAGAAAAGGGAGAAGCTGCCTTGGCCACATTTTTCACTACGACTTATATTGGAGGAACACATTGAAAAGCAAAAACCTTTTGTACTTAACTTCATCTGAAGCAGGGAAGTAGCAGTGATATAAAAGAGTACGATCAAATGGGAGTGAGGTAGTAGAGGTCAAGGGGAGTTAAATGTGGACGGTAAAATAGAGGCAGGGTGTCCACGTGAAGTGTTAAGAGTATGGACAAAGCATGATTCACGAGAATTGTAAGCAATGTAGGAACGAGGGTAGATGTAACAAGGTTTATGATTGGGAGAAGGAAGAAAAGATGAGACAAAGAATAGGTGGGGAAAGTCATTCGAGAAGAGGCGATGGTTCAATCCGGACGGCTGTATGTTGGGTTACAATCGATACCGGGAACAAGGTAGAGTTGGTTTCGGACATCCTATAGCAGGTTAGTTGGTGTGTGGCCGCTGCGCAGATCAGACCTTATTCCAGGAGAAGTACTAGGATATGTGTTGTAGAGTAACAATAGGATGAGGTGACCATGGGAGCGCCAAGTATATCGTAGCATGTGTGATTTGTCTAAGAAGTCAAGATTACTAATCGTAATGAGCCAGTATTGATGTAGTTAACAGCTACAACCATTCAAAGAGACTTTGTTAAGTGTGAGTAATCTCACCAACATAGGCTTCGTGTAAGTCGTAATTAGATAGTATTGATGTAGCTAGCAGCTACAACCATTCAAAGATACTTTGTTAAGTGTGAGTAATCTCACCAACATAGGCTTCGTGTAAGTCGTAATTAGATAGTATTGATGTAGCTAGCAGCTACAACCATTCAAAGATACTTTGTTAAGTGTCTCACCAACATAGCCTTCATGTAAGTCGTAATGAGACAGTATTGATGTAGCTAGCAGCTACAACCATTCCAAGAGACTTTGTTAAGTGTGAGTAATCTCACCAACATAGGCTTCGTGGAAGTCTAACTAAATGAGACAGTATTGATGTAGTTAGACAGCTACAACCATTCCAAGAGACTTTGTTAAGTGTGAGTAATTGAACCAATGTTAGGCTCCGTGAGGAGCAAGGAGTCGAAGATAGCGTGCCAGGCACCAGCTACGTCCAATCCAAGGACAGTAAGGTAGATTAGTAATGTGTCAGGCTTTTGTGGAAGCATGACAGAATAGCGAAGTGTGCAGATAGCGACCCCTAGCCAAGAAAGGGGTTCTGATCGAGAACAACTCGTAGGGTCCCATCAATTTAGAGAGGGCTCTATTGGGTGTATGACACTTTAGGAGACAAAGAAGTAGGCGAGGTTGAGTGAGATCAGGATCGCCATGTGGGGAGTAGCCGAAGGGCTGACTGGGATGCTAGTTAAAGCATGTCTATTGGTGAACTGTTAGAGGACGGTAGGAGAAGTATGAGAGGCTACCAACAGACTCTGGCTATTGTAATTGTGAGCATGCGATGGGAGGTGGTCATTGTGCGAAATAAACCTCAGATGTATGAATTTTTCCTGGTGTTTAGTACCTGCTTTATACAGAGCTAGCTGTATTGTCTGTTCCTAGTGAAGAACGCACGCTGAGTTGCAGTTAATCGACGGACGAAACACTCCACAGCGGGGAGCACAACGAGAACCGATCAACAGGCCAAGGGTGTTGCCCAAACAGGATACAGTTCCAGTGCACGATGGCTCAGGTCTTGACGAGCTGTCCCAGCGTCCAAACAGTTTCCAGTTCCAGTGCACGAAGGCGCAGGTCTTAAAGAGCGTGACGTTACACATCGACTTCAAAAAAGCATTTGACAGTATTCATCGAGATTCTTTGTGGAAAATTCTAAAACAATGTGGCTTACCGTCAAAAATCATAAATATTATTAAAAACATGTATGATGGTTACACATGTGCAGTTCGAACAGAGGAAGGACTGAGCGAATGTTTCCCAATAGAAACTGGGGTTAAACAAGGATGTATTTTGTCGCCCTTGTTATTTGGAATTGTTATGGACTTCATAATGAAGACATGCTGCACTGGTAATAAAGGCATCGAATGGATACAAGGAGACCATTTGAAGGACCAAGACTTTTCTGATGACATAGTTCTCATCAGCAGTCAAATAAAAACTATGCAGGAAAACACAAATGAACTATCATCAATAGCCAGCAAAATTGGGCTTGAGATCAATCATGGAAAGACTAAAGTCATGAAAAGCTTAATTCCAACAGACGACAAAATATACATGGAAAACAAACCAGTAGAAGAGACCGATCACTTTATCTATCTTGGAAGTCACATTGATTGAGAACGGGATACAAGCAAAGAAATTAGAATCAGAATAGCTAAAGCAGCAATGTCTTTCAGAAGCCGTGACAAGTTGTGGAAATCAAAACTCATCAGCACAAACACAAAACTTTCAATTTGATTGACTATTCAAATCAAATGTACTATCAACCTTTACGTATGCGCGTGAAAGCTGGAAAACAACAAGAGATATAGAAACAAAGTTAAACGCATTCGAAAAATTAATGTCTACGGAAAATACTTGGTATAGCGTGGAACGAATTCAAAACAAACGATGAAATTAGAGTAATCGCAAATCAACCACTAATATTTTCAATAATAAAGAAAAGACAATGGTCATATGTTGGACACGTGATGAGAAGAGATAATAACCGAATAGAAAAGCAAGCCCTCATGTGGGAAACAACAGGTAAGAGAAAAAGATGAAGGCCGAGAGACACTGAGAAGAACATTGATGAGAGAGGCAAGAGTAGCAGGAATCGGCTCACTCAATGAGATAGAGCCGCTTGCACAGATAATGGCGAGAATTGATAAAATATCTTTAAAAGAATTGAAAACTGCTAGAACAAAAGTTCAAATAGGAGAAGGAGTATCTTGGTCTACGCCCTATGGGCCGGCTACGGCTAAAAAAAGTCAATAGATAGATAGATAGATTATTCTATAGTTTGGTCAGGGATGCACCCTATCTTCAGGCTTTGTCAATCTATACACTGAGCAAATCATTAAAAAACATCACAGAGATGCCAGGTCAAAATATTAATGTAAATATAATCAATAACCTAAGATATGGTGATGATACTGTACTACTAGCAGAAAATCCTAAAGATCTACAACAATTACTTAATAAAATGAACATGACAAACAGAAAATATGGTTTAGATATGAATATCAAAAAGACTAATAATGTAATCATAGACAAAGAAAATATTTCAAAATGCAAGTGGATATCAAATTTGAAGGAATAAACATGGAGACAGTTCAGAGCTTCCTTGGACATACTATAACCAAATAGGGAAAATGTACAACTAAAATGGTCAAAAGTCATGTTAATGCAGTGAAAAATATACTAACATCAAAACAAATAACACCATGGCCTAAACTAAGAATAGCAAAATGTTGTATCTTTTCAACATTCCCGTATGGAGCAGAAACATGGACGTTAGAAAAGAAAACAGAACATAAAATTGAAGCCTTTGAAATGCATGTTTATAGATGAATAGGTAGAATTGGATGGAAAGAAAAGAAAACAAACGATGAAGTCTTAAAACAAATACAAATGAAAAGAGAACTACTAAACACAATTCAAACAAGACAATTGAGATTGATTTTTGATGGATGTTAAAAGACACGGCGGTCTACTATAATTAAACTTGGCAGGGAAAATACAAGGTAAAAGAGGCAGAGGTAGACCAAGACTAACATGGACGAGCAACAACAAAAGATGGACAAGTCAGCCTAAGACAACCTGAACCATCAAAGCAAGAGAGAAAGCGAAATGGCTTCATCGTTGGCAACATGCGATGCGGAAACGGCATTCAATGATGATAATGATGATGATGATGATGATGATTTGGTAGAAGTAGCCGAGTAGAGACGCTTCTTCTCTATCTTTATATATCAATGGTCATATGCACAGTATACATCTAGTTACTTATCCAATATCTTTGTTCATTCTTTAACAATCAAGATAAGAGGTGTTGTCAGATCTCGTTTTAAATTCTAGTAACATATGTTGCGATTAGTTTAGGACTCAAATTTTCTACTTTGTTTTATAGACTTTGATGGTGTTTCCTGTCTACACTATAACAGTCACAGAAACGTCTTCCGTGATTAGTTCAGGAAGGTGTGGCTTAAAATGTATAAGAAAAATTGCAAAATTCAATGTACGAATCGAGCTAAATGGGAGAAATTGAAAGGAGAACTTCTACAGACGGAAACGAATTACTGATGTTTGGCAAACGAAATAGTTTGGACACGTAGCTCGAATATCTGGCCTGGGAAAAAACATTATGTAGGAAATTGTGAGTGGGAGAAAAAGAGGGGGAGACAGAAATTTAAATTGCACGATAGCAAAACATATGTCAGGTCTCGAGTACATAGCCTCAAAGAATGATTAAAGAACTAGAATCATGGGAAGGAGTTCATGAAATGTATCAGTATTGACGCAAAAGCCTTGAGTTTTATTGAAGGGAGAAGGAGAAGATAACAAAATATTTACTAGAGTGAAGTTAAACTCCACCAAACAAATTAAACACATAAAAAAAGACCAATGAGGAAGTTCTCAAAGAGGCCAACACAAAGAGGCAGCTCCTAAGAAACATCAAAAAGAAACAATCAACATTTTCGGGCACATCATGAGAAGAGGAAAGTTTGAATAAATGTTACAACTGGAAAAATACAAGGAAAGAGTGATCACGGACGACAAAGAGAGAAAATACTAGATACCTTGTTGTCATGGCATGGAAAACAGTTAACAACAGAACTGATACAATGCACTGTAGATAGAAGATTGTGGAACAACATGATCGCCTACGCAACCGGTATGGCACATAGTGATGATGAAATTAAATTCCTGCAGTCAGAGAGTTAGTTTACGCCTTCCTGTATTATTGTCTGTAGTTATACGGTTAACTCAGTGCACCAATCTCTTTCTTTACAGTTTGTGCTGATGGATTGTATGGGCCTGATTGTAATGATACCTGCCCTGAGCACTGCTCTAACGTTTGTGATAAAGAGAGCGGGAACTGTTCTTGCAAGGATAACTATAGTGGGCCACAATGCACAGGTTAATATCAACATTTGCTTGCCATTAGATTTATTTTAACATATGTCGTCATTCGGTATTTAAAATCTAAACGGAAACAAGTGTCTAAAAGTCGAAATTTGTTTTTCCATCTTTCTGAATTTTTTTCATTCATTATTTCTATCCCCCACTTCTTTCATCTTTTCATTATTTTCTCTTTCCTTAATATTTTTTACTGTCATTCTTTTTGTTTTTGAAAATCTATCTTGTTCATTCCCCACCCCAAGTCCCCTTTTTCTTTTATTTATGTACTGGAATTTATGATTTCTTTTTTCATCTTGTCTCCGTATATAACTTAAAATATTCATATGCATACACGAACACTCTTCCTGGCCTTTTACATCGGTTGGTATGTACCCGGTGTAGGGTTGTACCGAAATGTTGTTTGTCTTATCTATCTACAAGTTTATTTTCTTAACACACTTTTATATTTATTTTACAATGTTAAAGGGATAGAGCCTTGGTAATAAAAGCAAAATATGAAGATTGTATTAAGATATTCTAAAGTAGGAACTTATGTTACATTGAGTTTGAAAGATTGCGTAACGTAACAACCAGAAGTCAAGGTTTAAATAAAATCATGACAGAGTTAAGAATTGGATGCATTTAAACGAGTAAAATTAAACGAATCACGCCTGAATTAAGAGGGAGAATGAACAGGAAAAAACGCGTGAAGTCCAAGTAAAAGGTGAAGAGAAATTAGAAAGATTTTAAGAAATGAGTTAGTGAGCAAGGTCGTTTTAAAGATAGAGAGAAATGTGTTAGAAAATATGACACACATGGAAAGGATTGATTTAGTGTGAATAAGTGTTAAGAAAATGATTTCAACTTTTTTTAGTAATTAATTGGAAGTCAAATAGATAACATTTCAGCACCAAGTAATTTTATTTGGCAATGTGATACGGCCATGACCAAAACACGTGATCTATTTTTTTTATGTAATAGACGTTATTGCCTTAAAGTTGTTATTAACTGACTCACCCTCGTGATGTAGCTTGTTCTTTCTTGAAAGTATAACTATCATAACTATGTCTCTATCCAGGTTTAAATAATTTATTCACTGTAATGACCACGAACCACCAAAGTTGCACTTTTTACCACACCAGGAACCACATCGACAAGTGTTTTGAGCGTCATTGTGAAGGTGGATGAAGCAATAATCCAAGACTACAAGATAACAACAATAACGGAGATGAAATTGTTATGTTTGAACCATTCCAATATTTTATATTTTAATTTCTAATTGATCGCTAATTTTTACAATACCTTTGTGCTAATATAATATAATATATATATATATATATATACTTTTTGTTTCTTTTGTAAAGCTAGAAGTAAATTTAAAAAGAAAAGAAACTGTACATCGTCAAAACATTTAGTGATCTGCTCAGTCCTAATATTAATATTTTGATTTGGTGCTAACTTGAGATCTGGACATAATAATTATGTGCAGGTACTTCCTGAGGCTTGTTACTGATTTTTCTTTTCTGATCAATTAATATTTTTACTAAAACCACGTTCCATGTTCCATAACCTTGACGGCTATGCTTGGTAAAATATCACAGTAGCAATATTCTATAGTTTGGTCAGGGATGCACCATATCATGAAGCTTTGTCAATCTATACACTGAGCAAATCCTTAAAAACATCACAGACATGCACAGTATACATCGAGTTACTTATCTAATATCTTTGTTCGTTCTTTAACAATCAAGATAAGAGGTGTTGTCAGATCTTGTTTTAAATTCTAATAACAGGTGTTGCGATTAATTTAACCTCTAATTTTCTACTTTGATTTTTAGTCTTTTATGGTGTTTCCTGTCTACACTTTAACATGCACAGAAACGTCTTAGATGATTAGTTCAGGAAGGTGTGGTTTAAAATGTGTTAGAAAAATTGCATGAGTTTAATATAAGAAAATACCTAAATGGGAGACATTGAAAGGAGAAACACTACTGACGGAAACCAGTTACTGATGTTCGGCAAACGAAATAGATTGGACACATTGCTATAATATCTGACCTGGGAAAAACATTATGTAGGAAATTGTGAATGGGAGAAAAAGAGGAGGTAGACAGAAATTTAGATTGCACGATAGCAAAACATTGGACAGGTCTCGAGTACACAGCCTCAAAGAATCATGGGAAGGAGTTCATGAAATGTATCAGTATTGACGCAAAAGCCTTGAGTTTTATTGAAAGAAGAAGGAGAAGATAGCAAAATATTTACAAGAGTGAAGTTAAACTCCTGTAGCCAAAGAGTTAGTTTACGCCTCCCTGTATTATTGTCTGTAGTTATACGGTTAACTCTGTGCACCAATCTCTTTCTTTACAGTTTGTGCTGATGGATTGTATGGGCCTGATTGTAATGATGCCTGCTCTGAGCACTGCTCTAACGTTTGTGGTAAAGAGAGCGGGAACTGTTCTTGCAAGGATAACTATGGGGGGCCACAATGCACAGGTTTATATCAACATTTGCTTGCCTTAGATTTATTTTAACATATGTCGTCATTCGGTAGTTAAAATCTAAACGGAAACAAGTGTCTAAAAACCGACATTTTTTTTTCTCTTTCTGTATTTCTTTCATTCATTATTTCTATCCCCACTACTTTCTTCGTTTCATTATTTTCTCTTTCCTTAATATTTTTTTCCTGTCATTCTATTTCTTTTTGAAAATCTATCTTATTCATTCCCCACCCCACGTCCCCTTTTACTTAAGTTTATGTACTGAAATTTATGATTTCTTCTTCTCATTTTTTTCTCCGTATATAACTTAAAAATTCAAATGCATACAAGAACAATCTCCCTGGCCTTTTACATCGGTTGGTATGTACCCAGTGTAGGGTTGTACCGAAATGTAGTTTCTCGTCTATCCACAAATTTATCTTCGTAATACCATTTTATATTTAATTTACAATGTTCGAGGTACAGAACTTCGGTAATAAAATCAAAATATGAAGTTTGCATTAAGATATTCAAAAGTTGGAACGTATATTACATTAAGATTGAACGATTGTACAACGTAACAACCAGAAGTCAAGGGTTTTGAAAAGCATGACAGAGTGAAGAATATATTTCAATTAAACAAGCTAAAAAATAAAATAATCCGGCCTAAAATAAGAGGGATTGATGAACGGGAAAAAACGTGTGAATTCCAGATTAAAGGTGAAGAACAATTAAAAAGATTTTAAGAAACGAGTTAGTGAGCAAGGTCGGTTTACAGACAGAGATGTGTTAGAAAGGATAACACCCGGTAGAAGGATTGATTTAGTGTGAATATGTATTAAAAAAATATTTTAACTTTGGTGGTAATTAATTAGAAGTCAAATATATGAAATTTCAGAACTAGAAACTATAATCAATGGAAAGAATTAATTAAATGTATCAGTATTTCCCCAAATGCCCTAAGTGTAATGGAACGAAGAAGGAGAAGATAGCAAAATATTTACAAGAGTGAAGTTAAACTCCTTAATGAAGTCAAAGAGTAAGTTTACATTATCCTGTATTATTTGTTTGTAGTGTTACCTTTCACACAGTGCACTATTTTTTTCCTTTACAGGTTGAGCTGATGGATTGTTTGGGCCAGGTTGTATTTCTACCTGCTCTAAGCACTGCTCCAAAGTGTGCGATAACGCGACCACTTCTTTCTTCCTTTCATTATTTTCTCTTTCCTTAATATTTTTTCCTGTCATTCTATTTCTTTTTGAAAATCTATCTTGTTCATTCCCCACCCCAAGTCCCCTTTTTCTTAAGTTTATGTACTGAAATTTATTATTTCTTTTTCTCATTTTTTTTCTCCGTGTATAACTTAAACATTCAAATGCATACAAGAACAATCTCCCTGGCCTTTTACATCGGTTGGTATGTACCCAGTGTAGGGTTGTACCGAAATGTAGTTTCTCGTCTATCTACAAATTTATCTTCGTAATACCATTTTATATTTAATTTACATTGTTCGAGGTACAGAACTTCGGTAATAAAATCAAAATATGAAGTTTGCATTAAGATGTGCGCGATAACGCAACAGGAGCATGTTCCTGCAATGATAACTATTGCGGGCCTCAATGTACAGGCTTATATCAACATTCTTGATTTTTACACTTCATTTTTCATCTGTTGTCATTTTATATTCAAAATTTCAAATAGTAGCAAGTGTCAAACCTCTGTCTTTCTTTATTTCTGTTTTTCTTTCTTTCGTTACTCCTTTCTTTCTTCCTTTCAGTCGTTCTTTCTTACTTTCTTTGTTTCTTTCTTCCTATTTTCTTTCTTGTATTTTTTCCTTTATTTTTTTATTTCTATCTTTTTTCATTTTTATATCTTTCTATGTTAAAAGACACAACAGCCAACTAAGAGTAATATTGGAAGGAAAAATACAAGGTAAAAGAGGCAGAGGCAGACCAAGACTAACATGGACGAGTAACAACAAAAGATGGACAAGTCAATCTATGACAGCCTGCACCATCAAAGCAAGAAACAGAGTAGAATGGCGATCCATGGTAGCCAACCTTCGTTGCGGAGAAGGCACTCGATAATGATGATGCTATCTTTCTATCCTTGACGGTTTCTTCCCTTCATCATTTTATCCTATCCTAATTATTTTTTTTTATATTCTTTTTCACATTTTTTTTAAAATTCTAATTTCTTTACTTTCCGTATTTTTAAACAATTTTTCTTTTATTTATATATTAAATTTCCTGTCTTTTTCATCTTGTCTCTGTATATGTCATAAGATATGCAAAAGTATACACGAACACTAAAAGTACTCACTTTTTGTAATGTTCCAGGTAAAGAGCTTACTGTCTTAAAATCAAATACTATGAAATTAACATTAACATATTCAAAGAGTATGATATTATAATACATACAGATTGAGGGTTATTACTCATAAGGATGAGAAGTAAAGGGTAACCAGCAAAAAAAGAAAAACATTACGGCAGAATGAAGATACGGTTACAAATATACCAGGAATAATATAAAAAAAAATGGGTAGATGAACACAAGAGAAATGTGAATGGTTGAGATAAAAGGTGAAAAATGAATTGAATATAAAGATTTTAAGAAAAGAGTTATTAAACAAGTTAGCTTCCTAGATCCGCCTCGATAGAGATGTTTTAGTAAAGAAGATAACAACAAATAAGAAGGATTTTTTTTTTTGGTTTGAATAAGTATTAGAGACATGATTTCAAATGCGGTAGAGATTAGTTTGAAACCAAAAATGGAGTTATGGGACTAACATGAAACTGTTGTCAAATTATTTTATATTTGATGACGTTTAAGTTATCATCATCATCAGTACGTACCGGGCCTGCTGGCGTAGGTGATCATGTCTCTCTACAACTTTCGATCGCGACAGCTATTTATCATTTCCGTTGTTGACCTTCTGACAAGCCACTCTTTTATTCTGTTTGGTATCTTTTCTCTTTGCTTTCCTCCATCTCTTCGTCTTTCAATTATCCCAGTTGTATATATTCCACCAGTTCTCTTCTCATTACATGGCCAAAAAATTATGATTGTTTCTTCCATATATTGGAAATTAGCTCTCTTTTTGCTTTGGCTTCTTTCAGAACGTTTTCATTACTTTTCTTAGCTGGCCATGGTATTCTCAACATTCTTCTGTAAAACCACATTTCTACAGACTCCAGTTATTTTCTTGTTTGTTGTCCTTTTGTCCATGATTCACGTCGATATGTTAAGACTGGCTCTACCTAACTTTTAAGAACTCTTTTTCCTGTTTCTATTGTCAAAGATGGATTGCATAGTATCTTCCTAATTTTTGGGAAAGCTGTTTTTTCCTGAGCCATTCTGCATCTCACCTCTGTTGTACATCTTCCATCTGAGGTTAACTTTAAGTTATACAACGATTTAATGTGTGAATTCATACAGCTGTAAGTATTATACACAATCATACGTGAGACTTATTCGTAGTTGAGTCATTGCAACTATCCAATATTTGGATTTATAACATCAGTAAAATGACATTAATTCGCAAGCAGCTCGAGTCCAACGATGCCTTTACTCACTTAATTAATGTTAGACATTACCGGACATGAGAAGAACTACCATACATCGCAATCTCAAGCTCTGTTTAAGTTTTTTAGTAGAAGAACGCTCTGTCAAGAAGAAAATGGAATGACAAAAAGTTAGTGGCTCACATGTTAGGGCCATGATAGAAAGCATGATCTATTTTTGTTACGTCATAAACATCCATGCCTACAAAATGTGATTAAGTAACTCATGATGTAAATTGTTCACGCTAAACAGTGTAACTATCATATCTATGTCTATTATTGCCAGCAATAAATCCTTCATTAACTTTTATGAGCACGAACCATCAGGGTGTTCCCTTTACCACAACCGGAACCACATCGAGAAGTGTTCTTTCTGATGAGTTAAAGTGTCTCTGAAGGTGGATGGAGAGCAATAATCAATGACTATAAGATAACAACAACAACGGAGATGAAATTGCTATACTTCTTTTCTGTCCTTGGTCATTTTCCATTCAGCGTCGATGGAGAGATAATTTGCAATCTTTACTTTTCTATTCGTTTCTTCTACATGTTATATTTCCTAGTGTTTTTAATATTCCATCAGTCCATCTTTTTCATGGTTAACCCTTCAGTCTTGTGTACTCGCAAAGTTTATTATTTGGTCTTTCTAACTTATCACTTGGTTGCACCATTATATATTTTGCTTTTTTATTTATTTTATGGGGGAATCATTTAAAGCTTTGTTCACAGTTCCTCATTTCTGGTCTTATCTCTCAGGATGTTTCCTGTCACTCGCTTAACACATTTCAACTCGGTAGTGGTTATTTTTTTTTTGTTCTTGAGTCTAAAACATATGTCTAACATTGGTAGGACACCATTGGAATGACGATTGTATTGTAGACGGCCAATTTTTGCCTCTAGTGTTATTTCCTTTTTGGATAATAGTTGTAATAGTTATCTAATTATTTGACATATGCAGTGTTGCATATTTAATCACTTTCTCTGCTTGTGAATAGTCGTTTGTTGCTAGATTCCCTAGATATTTGAAATCCTTCAATTGATATAATTGTCTACGATCGATCGTTATGTTGATGTTCTGTTTTGCTTTTGCGATAATCATGATTTCTGTCTTATTCATGTTGATTTTCAAGCTGTATTTATTGCCTATGCTTTTAAGTCTACTTAAGTATTCCTTTAGATCTTCTATTGCTCTGTCCATTAGTACCTGATCGTATGGAAATATAAGTTTGTTAATCTCTTCTGTATCCAATGGGTTGGATCACTTACAGGTGTAGTCTATATAGGTAATAAACAATAGGGAAGATAGTGAGCAACCGTGGCTTACACCTGATCTAACCACTGAGTGGTTTGTGTTGCTCACTGCTGTTCTGACTGCAGTTGCTATTCGTGTAGAAATGTTTAAATAGGTTACTTAAAAGTTGGCTTTTTGTTTCTCATGCGGTTGTTCTCTGTTTACTCGATCGAATGTTTTTATGATTATCTTTGAACCGTTTCAATGGTTTTATATTTTAATTTCAAATTTGTCTATAGTTTCTAAATACATTCGAGGTGATAATATATAGTTACTTTTTTGTGCGTAAAACTACAAGCACATTAAAAAAGAAAAACGAATCTGTAGATCTTCAAACATTTTAGTGATGATTCAGCCCTACTGTTCAAATATTGAACTGTTACTAAAATCAGATCTAAACATACTATAGCTAGTTTCATATCACGTGCCCAACTTCAAAACGCTATTACTCAGTAACCGTTTGTTAAAAACTGTTGAAAATTTCCAAAAGTTATTAGAATGCAAAAGACGCTTTAAATGTATATTTAACAAATATCTTGCAGCTGCAGTTTTCTTAAACCGGCGAATTTCTTTGATGTTTGTCAAAACTGTAAATTGTGGACCCCTAAATAATAGAAATTACCGTAGTTGCTGATCTATGATTAATTTTCACTAGGTAAAGGCGTGGCCGTAATGGGGAAATAAACTAATAAGACAAAACACCAGGAGAATTATTGTCTTCTCAGTTCGAGGACGGACGATAATATCAAGGTATACCTGTATGTCCAATTTTCATAGTTGTGTGGTCCTGAAAAGGACCGTTTGTTGAACTAATTTAAGATAATATAGGGGTCAACATTGTGGGGGCTATATACTTTCATTCTGAATCAGACGAGTCTAAAAGATTAATAACTGTTTGGGGTTGAACATTCCACAAACCATAATTTTTCCAATATTCCTCTTCCTGTTTTAAGACGTGGTCTTCACATTTAGCCCAATAATCTTTGTCTATATTTAATAAAGCGAGATTAGCAAGAGTCTTTACATCGCATATTTTGAATGTTGTATTTTCATCTGCCACTTGTCATTTTAATTTTGCCCAGATTAGTTCTGTTGGATTTAAATGAGCATGGTAAGGTGGCAGCCTCAAACTTATATGACCGTGCTCTTGGATAATCTTTTCTATTTGAAAAATCTTTGTCCTTTGTTTTTGCTTTAGTAGAGATAGTAATTCAGGTTTTAAGCACATGCTATTAAATTGTATGTGCTCCTTTGTGAGCCACATCTTAATAGCATCTTTTGTACTGGATGACGTCGGGACTTTATCTTCAAGTGCAACAATGTTGTGGTACGCTGCATTGTCCATTATTAGGCAAGATGGTCGATCTAGTGATGGGAGAACAGAATTTTCAATCCAATGTCTAAATATGTGACCATTCATCTCAGAGTGATAATCCCGATTGTCTATGGATTTTGAAAGAAAAATGAGCTCTGCATTCTGTATTAGTCCATGTTGTCGACTACCTGCATGAGCAATTATCAAGCGCTGTCCTTTGCTGCTAGGTATTAATATCTTAATCTTTCCATCTGATGACTGCCATTCGCTTTGGTTAGTGTGGTGAGCATTGATCCATGTTTCATCCAAGTACACAATATCATAACCTTGCTTGCGCACCTCTTTTACTTCACGTAAGTACTTGCTTCTCATGACTACTATATGTGGCTTCTCACAGATGATGTTTCGTCCATTGGAATACTTTCTGAATGTAAAGCCTGCAGCTCTCACATTCCTCCATAGTGTAGACTTTGATATTTCAATACTGTTGTTCTTTTTCAGCGATACTTTTAATTTTCTTATTGTAACAGTTTCATTCATACACAACATTTTGCGAATTTCACTTCTAATAAGTTCACTGTTGAAATTATCCAACATTTTTGCTCTTCCTTGTGATTTTGTATATTTTGAACATTGACGGTCACGTGCTTGAATCCAGCGATTAAATGACCGTTTAGATAAATCAAAAATTTGTCTTGTCCTATTCTCAGGGTTTTCTAAAGAATGAAATAATCTTCCTCGTTTAGCCTCTTTGCAAAAAAAGTAATACATTTTTATTGCGATGTTTTGTAAACTGCAGAATTTCATTTTAAGACTCATGATAAATGTTATCGTTCCACGTCTCTACCTATGAATGAACGGAAATGGAACACACAATTTCTTGTGTTTTTTACAAGTGTCTAATTGTGTCAAAAAACCACGGTAAAAGCGTGCACACACGTCAATTTTACCGTGTATGGATTTTTACTCTCTATTTTTAACTTAAAATACTGTAAGCATTAAGTTTTGACTACATCAATGGGTCGTTATAAATTTATATAAATCAAATAAGCAACAATAATAACCAAATGTTTTTTTAACGAAATTAATTCCCTGTTGGGTTCTAATCATTATAACTTTACATGCAAATTTTGAACAACTTACAACAAGCGGTTAAAAAGCTATCGATTTTAAAAGTTGGGCACGAGTTATGAAACAAGCTATAGTTATTTCTCTTATTAGTTATTTAAGTTCTATAACTTATTTCATACACTATTTCTTCTCTGCTCTTTAACATCAATGGCGATATGCATAGTATACCTCTAGTTATTTATCCAATATCATTCTTCATTCTTTAAAATTGAAGGTAAGAGGCGTTGTCAAATCTCGCTTCAAAATCGAACTACAGACGTTGCGATTAGTTTAGTAATCTGATTTTCGTCTTTGATTAAAGACTTTGCTATTGTTTACTTTTTAATCTATAACATGCTAAAAACTGTTATAGGATTAGATCGGAAAGATGTGATTTAACATATATAGGTCAAATTGCAAGAATTTTTAATATAAGGAAGAAACAACACAAATGGAGACACTGAAGTGACAAAATTCTTTACATGGAGATGAGTTACTAACGTTATTTTATTTAAATTAGGATCTTAATCACAAAACTCCGGACACATCCATAGCTGCTCCTATATTCTATTCTCAAAATATTCATCAGCACACAGCCACCAACTGTGTCTTGCTGTTGGTTGACAAATCCTCCCATTCGTCAAGAATATTGCTTTGTTTTGGAAGCACCGGTCGTCACTTCCAGTTCACAAAGAATAGATACCCATGTAACTGCACCTCTACCAAAGTCCCCTGTTGGACCCATCTCTCGAGACGGCAATGACATCCGCTCGATTCACCAACAGCCCAGCACTTATCACTGCCGAACCGACTAGGCTATCCGTTCTGTCGCCGCCAACAACACCAACACTCTCCTGGACACACATTAAGGCGACACCACAAGCCATGGACCTCTGCACTGATCCACGACATTGACAACGAATTACACCTGACTCTGCTTTACGGATAATATTCATAGTCACTCAGCATACACACACACACACATGAGGACACTCCTGAGTCCCCTAACAATCTAAAGCTTCGCCACCACCATTACCTCCAAGCCAAACCACCGGCGGCCATTGCGCATGCGCCGCCATTCTCGTAAACAGTTCTGCTATTGGATCGGGAAGTGAATCCCCAAGCACTCCGTTGATGGCATGCCACAGAACCAGTATTTCAACAACACAGTAGTCCTCACAAACGAGACCATTCACCCATCCGTCAACCGCAATCCAATGATGCTCCCTGCATCTTCTATATAATGTCTTAGTGGCAGAGAAAGTGACCATATGTTCCGAAGCAGCAGGCATCCAGTCTGTTCCAGGAATAACATCAGACAGCTCGCAGATAGACACCCAATAATATATCCGAGTTACTATTATTGAGTGTTACTTTAATCATCATCATCATGTGCTATACCGGTTGGCGTAGCCGATCATATCCCTCCACAATCTTCTATGCACAGTGCATCGTATGAGTTCTGTTGTTGACTGTTTTCCATGCCATGACACCAAGCTATCCAGTATTTTCTCTATTTGTCGTCCGCGATCTCTCTTTCCTTTTATTTTACCAGTTGTAACCAAGTATTCCAACTTTCCTTTTCTCATGATGTGCCCGCAAAATGTTAATTGCTTCTTTCTGATGTTTTTTAAGAGCTCCCTTTTTGTGTTGGCCTATTTGAGAACTTCCTCATTGGTCTTTTTAGCTGTCCAGGGAACTTTCAACATTCTTCTGAGAAATCCCATCTCTGTGGCCTCTAATCGTCTTTTCATTTTTTGTCTACTGTCCATGATTCGCTTGCATAGGTCAGAATTGGTTCTATATAGTACTGATGAACTCTCTTTCTCATTTCTTTTGACATAGATTTGTTGCATAAGATATTTTTCATTTTCTGAAATGCTATTTTGGCATCAGCTATTCTGCTTTTCATTTCTGTGGTGCATCTCCCATCTGATGTTATTATTGTGGCCAAGTATTTGAAACGCTGCACTTGTTTCAGATTTGTCTCGTTTATTTTTATGCTCCATGATGGTGATGATTGTTTCTTCGATATAAACATTACTTCTGTTTTCTTACTATTCAGATTGAGACCTTTCTTGTTGCTTTCTTCTACTATTATGTCTATCATTTATTGTAGTTCGTTCTCTGTCTCTGCTATTAAGACTGTGCCATCCGCATATCGCAAATTATTTATGTTGTGACCGTTGACTTCAATTCCTTTTTTGTCTACTATTGATCTCATAATTTATTCGCTGTAAAGCGAAAACAAATCCGGCGACAGAACACAGCCTTGTCTGACTCCTTGTTTTATAAATTGGAATTGTCCTGTATGGTTGTTAATGTTAATTCGTATAGCTGCTGTTTGTTGCCAGTACATGTTTTTTATGATTCGCATATCCTTGCCATCAATGTTTAATTTCTCCAGCATATTGATTATTTCCACATGCTTTACTTTGTCAAATGCTTTCATGTAGTTTATAAAGCACAAATATACTAAAGGGAGGTCAAAAAGTAATGCACACCAATTTTCTTCTCGGAAACTATTCGGGCAAAATGTGTGAAATTTTCACAGATTGTAGCTGAACATCCCCTTTACACTACCTATTTTTCAACATAATCCCCGTCCAAGCGTATTGCATTACGCCAACGCGAAACTATGTCATGAATGCCTCGTTTGTACCACGTTTTGTCCTGCTCGCGTAGCCATTTTTTAACTGCACGGATCACATCCTCATCATTGTCAAAGTGTTTCCCACGCAGGAATTTTTTGAGTGGTCCAAACAGATGGAAATCTGAGGGAGCCAGATCAGGGCTGTAAGGAGGATGGGGCAGTACAGTCCAACCAAATTTGTTGATTGCTTCCCGTGTTACCAGACTTGTGTGAGGGCGTGCATTGTCATGTTGAAGCAATAAATCTGCAGATGGCTTATTAGGCCGAACTCTGTGGAACCGATTTTGAGTTTTGTCAGTGTATTGATGTAAGCTGTCGAGTTGATTGTCTCACCTCTTGTCATTACATCAACAAGAATCACACCATCAATGTCCCAGAAGACAGTGATCATCATCTTTCCGGCTGATGGAGATGTTTTGAATTTTTTTTCTTTTTGGTGACTGCGGATGATGCATTGACTGCATTTTTGTTTCAGGCTCATAATAATGTGCCCACGTTTCGTCACCGGTAACAATTTTTGACAAAAACAATACTCCTTCAACACCGAAACGCTCCAACAATTCAGAACAGAATGTTATCCTTTGAACTCTGTGATCATTTGTTAGGCACCGAGGAACCCATCGAGCGCAAATCTTTGAATATCCGAGAGTTTTAAAAATTGCGATTGCACTTCCCTTGCTGACTGTAAGCTGCAATGCCAATTGCTGACTAGTGATACGCCTATCCTTACGAATAATGGCATCAGCCCGGTTTAACATGTCTGTGCTGGTAGCCGAGGCAACACGTCCAGAACGCGGTAAATCATGCAGCTCCACTCGTACACTTTCTGCAGCTTTAATTCTCTGAACCCAGCGACTAACTGTGCTCCTATCGACTGCAGAACATTTGTACACTGCACACAGTCGTTTATGAATGTTTGCCACAGTTTCTTTTTCCGCAACCAGAAATTCTATGACAATTCGCTGTTTGTAACGGACATTGTTGACAAGCTCCATTTTAACGGTTCATAGATTGCGTAATATTTTTCAGAATGCTGTGCAATTTGGTGCACATAATTGGGACATGTCATATTCCAAGTGTGCAAAATTTCATATTCCTATCTTTATTATTAACCGAGAAAAAAAATTGGTGTGCATTACTTTTTGACCTCCCTACGTAGATCCTTCTTTACCTCTATAGATCTTTCTATCAATGTTCTTAAGATGTATATTGCATTATTGGTGCCCTTTCCTTCCGCAAATCCACACTGTTCCTCACTTATTTCTGGTTTTATTTTGTTCCTTACATGTCTCATGATTATTCTTAGTAATATTTTAGTCATATGGCTCATGAGACTAATAGTGCGATGGTCTTCACAATCAGTGGCTCCTGACTTCTTCGGTATGGCTACAAAGATAGATGTGTCCAGTGTTATATATGTCATTGAGTAATTTTGTTATAACTTGTAATCCCAGCTCTCCTAATGCATTTAGCTCTTCGATTATTATATTGTCAGGACCTGGAACTTTGCTTCTTTTCATGTGTTGAATTGCGCCCTGTACTTCACTCTGCATTATTGGCGGTCCTGTGTCTTCATTTGTATTGTTTAATTCTGGTCTTTCATCATCATACTCTAAATGTGACGTTCTGTCTGTGGGGGCGATCAACACACTTAACCTGACAGCTGACTTCATGTGGGAGTCTGGAATCCTACTCTGACTGATTCCTGATCGCAGAGAGAGAGAGAGAGAGAGAGAGAGAGAGTTGACTGATATATTATGCCCATCATTCCATTGTCTTCTCCTGTCCCATTATTATATTTCCTTCCTTTGATTTCACTTATCCTGAAACTTTGACTTCTTTTTGTTCCTGTTAATTCATTTAACTGATTGTGCATACATTTTGAGTCTTTCTTTTGTTGTTTTTCCATTTCTTCACATTTCTGTTTTAACCATCCTTCCTTTGCTTCTCTGCATCGTTACTATAATAGATAGTTTATATAATAGAAATATTGTTTTGATTGGGGATTTCTTATCGATTTTGGTTGAAATAAAATTTTCGTGAAATCACTTGCTTAGTACGTAGTACTGTATAGAAAATATTGCTGTATTTTCAACCAAATATTCGTCCTTGTAAGAGTGACTCAATGAAATATGACAATGCACATCTAGCAGACTTAATTATTAAAACTAGAACAAGGGGTAGTATTGGTAAAAATAACAAACTAGAGAGCTAGAAACTGTTGTCAATTTAAAACACGTATACTCCCTTGTCAAAGATAAAGGCTCAAAACCTTAAATACCGGCTGAATAGTTGAAACAACAACAGCACTTCCAAAGATAAAATCCATTTGGAAAGATAAAACATCACCTTTGACTCATACTGATGCAAAAACCTTTGTTTCATAATTTTTTTCTATACGTTTGCAACAAATGGTCTATTACAGTAGAGCTAGATAATAATTTATAAAATAAATAATGTATAAATATAATACCGCGGTTTTCTTCACCTTTTACTTTTCAGATCCCTGTAGAGCATAAGACTTCAACAACCACTTTTCAAGTTATTTTGTGTTTTGTCATTTGTTTAAGATCATTATATGTTTTCCCAATCATCTTCATCTCTGTCTCCACCTGTCATCTCCTAGAATATTTTGGTTTTCCTCTTTGTCTCTTCCCCTGGGAATTCCAAAAAAGCTAATTTCATGTAATACTCTCAGTTGACTTCCTCAGTGTACGTCCTGGCCAGTGCCATCGGCTTCGTTGTAACTCTTTGTCCACTGGTATTTGGCTTGCACTTTTCCATATTTCTGTTAGCGAATTTGTTCTGTCATTTCTGTGATTGTCATTTTTGTTGATCTCCATGTTTCACATCGTTATAAAGAGGAGTGATTGAACATTGGACTGGGCATTTTCTATTTTTATATTTAACCTATTTTATTTGGATCTATTCTTTTTTGTATCCTTATTCTTGTATCATTCTCCGTTTCACTCTTTTTGTCTATGTTACTGACCATATATGTGTAAGATTATACGTCTTGTAGAGGTATTTCTCTCATTGTTATTTGGTTATTGCCCATTGCAATGTTCCCATAATTTGGTCTAAAATCTTTTTTTTTTAATTTTCAGTCTCAGCTGGTGTGATCGCTCATCAAATACTTCAAGAGAAATGGCGATAGATAGCATCAATGATTTGCTTCTGTTCTGATTTCAAATGCTTTTGTAAGCTGGTCTACGTGTGCATTTCAATCCTCCAAACATTGTTCTTATCATGATAATAAACTTTATAGGGATTCCGTAATCACTCAGCTACTTATAAAGCATTCATGTTTCTAAACTATCAAATCTATGAATCGAGACTAAAATGGGGGCTAATTTTATGCTTTTTTTTCAACTATTATACGTAAGGTAGTTTGTTATTTGATCAGTGCCCGATCTGTTTTTTTTCCTAAAACTCGTTTTTCATCTCTCAAACGTTTTTCTATGGTCTCTTTTAGTCTCTCCAGAATGGTTATGTTTGTGTCGAAGACCCTTGTATCACTGCAAACAAATTAAAATCCTTAATTGCTCAACCACCCGTGCCAGTGGAATCATCCCAATTAAAACTCATCTTACTGAAGGATCCAAACAAAGAAAGGCAGCTGCGGTTCCCATCATAGCAACTACAGTACACGCCAAAAGACAAGGCAAAGCGGCACCGAATTTGAATGCAGCGGAACTGTCCTTCGACATATTATATCATTATTCATTGTAAGCAATCGGAATATAGAAATACGATTTGGATGAAAAACACAGCTCACGGTGTGCACAAAGCTCTAAACTCAGTAGCTCCGGGAGCAAGCTGGGCTAGAGGAATATGAGGAAACTGCAACAAGGAAACACTTTTCAGACTGAGCATCAATGGATCATCCCACCTATCCGCCATATTGACCGGAAGTCCACAATGGTTCTGCTTATCATTTTTTCTTGTACTGATAGCAGCATAATCTCCCTATAATCTTTGCACACCTCTAAACTTGCTTACTTCATTTCGGTAGTTTTAATCTTCTTTCCAGTCTTCAGGTATGTCTTCCCTCCCCCATATTTTATCTAGTAGAGTATGTAAATCGTAGTAGAGGTGTTAATATCTGATTTGATGGCTTCTGGAGGTATTTCATTTGGTCATATGGCTTTATATTTTTAATAGCTTGATGGCTTAAATTATTTCTTCATAGCTTGGCTTACCAGAACAACTAACTTGCAATTCTTCTACTACTGGTTGTATATTTGGATGGTTATTTATTGCCGTCTGTTCAAGAGTTAATCAAAGTGCCCTTTCCATCTCTTCTTGTATTCTCTGTTTACTAAACAGATTTCCTTTCATATCTTTATTAAAGACATTGATATCTTTATATGTTCCGCTTAATTTATTTGTGCTGCTGTACAGTTATTTCATATTTCCTTCGCTTGCCACCTCCTTTGGGTCATTAGCTATTTCATCTATATATATACTCTTATCCCTTTTAATGCATCTTCTCACTTCTTTGTTCACCTCTGTGTAAGTTTAATGTGCCTCGGCCTTAGTACTTCTTATTTTTATTTATTCATGACTGCCTTCTTATTCTTTCTTTCTGTTATTTTCTCCAGGGTTTCTGCTGTCATTCACGCCTTTATCTGGCATCATCTTTTTTTTTCCCAGGGTTGTTTCCATCCATATATCCTTTACCTTTTCCCAAAGGTCGTCACTATTTATAGTATTTTCTAGTTGTTGGAGGACTTTGTATTTGTTTTATACTGTTACCTCAAATTTATTGTTAATTCCTTGTTCCTTAAGCACGGGTGAAGGCTCTCGACCTTAAATATGGTCTGGAATAGCTCAAACAACAAAAGGACTTGCAAAGATAAAACCTATTTGGAAAGATTAAACATCACTTTTGGCTCTAAAATCAGTCTGATGCAAACCCTTGTTACAGAGCTACATAATAATTTACAAACTATAAAGATAGAAAGTTATCGTTCGATTTCGTGCATCTCTTATTCAGATCTTATTACGGATGAAAAAGTTTTCAAATGGATATAACAAGCAATCAGAGTACATGATGACCTTTTGACTGTTGGGAAGAAAGACAAAGCGAAATAGTTTGGACACGTAGCTCGAACATCTGGTCTGTCAAAGACCATTCTTTAGGAAAATGTGAACGGAGGAAGAATGCGAGGTAGAAAGAGATCCAGATTACACGATAATGTAATATTGGACAGGTCTCGGCTACATGACTCAAAGAATGACTAAAGAAAGATAAACAATTGAACAAGTTAATGAAACGTATCTGTTGTGACCCAAGGGCCCAAAGTATTGTGGAACGAAGAAGGAGAAGATAGGAAAATAGTTAATAAGTTTATTTCTCCCCATTTTATTGTCTGTAGTTTTACGGTAAACTCAGTGCAATAATCTGTTCCTTTACAGGTTGTGCTGATGGATTTTTTGGGCCAGGTTGTATTACTACCTGCTCTGAGCACTGCTCCAATGTGTGTGATAACGCGACAGGAGCATGTTCCTGCAAGGATAACTATGGCGGGCCTCAATGTACAGGTTTATATCAACATTCTTTTTTTACACTTCATTTTTCATTTGTTGTCATTTCATATTTTAAATTTTAAAAAGAAGCAAGTGTCAAACTGAAGATATGCCTTCTGTCTTTCTTTCTTTCTGTCTCTCTTACTTTTCATTTCTTAATTTCGTTTATCTTTCTTTTGATTCTTTCTTCTTTCTTTCTTTCTTTCACTCAGTCCTTTTCTATCTTTTTCATCTTTCTATCTTTCACTTCTTGGCCTTATTTCTTCCTTTCACGATTTTTTTCCCTGACCTACTTGTTTGTGTATTTGAATAAATATAAGAGACATGATTTCAAATGCGGTAGAAATTAATTTGAAACCGAGAATGGAGCAAACATGGAGTTTAGGCAACACTTTATTATATCCGACAATGTGCAATTTATACAACGATTTAATTTGTAAATTCAGCTTTCAGCACTTACATCATATAATTACAGCTATAAGTATAATATACACTCATTTTTGAGATTTATTCGTAATTTAATACTTGTACTTTCTAATTATTGGATATATATGACTACCTTAAAGTGACATTTATTAGCAAGCAATTTAGAGTCAGATGGATGCATTTACAACCTGTAAGGGGACTTCCGTTTCCAAACATCGTGGAATGATGTCACGTTCACTGGACTGCTGCAGAAGTTACATTAGGGAACTGATTAGCTTCGGCTCTACGGTGTAATTTTCTACGTCTGAGCTAATCAACTGATCCAGTTAGCAAAGTTCGCCGATGATGACAGGTTGTACTCACCTCAATGTTCCTCATTGTCAAGTCAAACGTTTGTGAATACGACCTTCCCCTGCCTAGCGTTATATGTGAATTACGTCAACACATCGTGTGCTGTTCCAAAACCGTCGTTGTAATTGTTTGACGCCAAGTTCTTGCATGGTACAACCCCTTGCTATGCTCTGCTCTGTCTAGTGAGTAACAGTTTTCAATTTGGAGACTGTGCATTAGCTTTTCGAGTGCTGTTGGCTGCTATTACTATAGTAACTGGGATACTGTGAGTGCAACCATTGTTGTGAGCGCTACGTCATCACGTTAGTAGCATAGCCCTAGGACGGTCGTACTCTAATCAATGAAAGACGGAATATGGTTTCGCACATAACTTGTCGGTGAGACTCCCGCAGTTTCGTATTAGTTAGGAGGGACTTATAGTCTGTTCTTTGATGTGTGATGGTGATTGTCTAATCACCAACTAATTACTCCATCAAGCTTGGGCAGATGGTGCTCGTAAACCAGGGAGGGCCGACCATTTAAGGGCAGAATTCCCCCACAGAAAAGACAATCTGCTGCTTTGCAGGAAGATTGGGAATAATCAAAGGCTAAGGAAAGCAAACCTGAATAAAATGCTGACTGAAATCGGATGCACTGACGCAGAACACAGTGCAACGTTTTAACATGTATTCAATCGGAATGGATTTAACATACTCTAATTATGATGTTATATCTGTGGAGTCCCCCCTGGCAGGTGGAATGCTGGCCACGTGCCACGAAGGGGTCCACCCCAAGTTATTGGTGGTAACCCTGACCCATTTTGAGAGCTAGGAAATGGAACCACAGAGAAACTACCACTGACCGTAAAGGCTTCAAGAAACATCTGAATATAATACACTGGAATTAGGAAGGCATATACCACAAAAACAAGCCCTAACAATCAGACTAGCAGAGAAGGAGATAGACGTTGCCTGCATCCAGGAAACTCATCTTAATTCTCAGCACAGATTTATGATCAGGGGCTACCAAACATTAAGACAGTACAGAGAAGGTCACAAGGGTGGAATTCTTATACTTATTAAAAATTCCATCCCAGCAAAGTTGATAGAAGTAGTCACAAACTAAGAAGCAGGGATCATTGGTACAGACCTATATATTAACTCCGCTAGTATAAGGATATTTAATATATACTGTCCAAATGACAAATTACTGAAGCTGGAGTCAATGGAAATAACACCATCAAAGTGTCTGGTAGTAGGAGACTTTAACAGCCACTCTGAAAGATGGGGATAAACGGAGTCAAATGCTCGAGGGGAAGAAGTTGAAGAATTGGAAATAGACAACAACCTATTCCTCATAAACTCTAGAGAGGACCCCCCAACCTTCTACTCAAGAAGAAGGAAAACAACTTCCACTCCCGACCTAGCATTTGTAACTGGAGACATATCCATCAAAATAAACTGAAAAGTGCTGAACCAACATGGAGATAGTGACCACAGACCAGTCAAACTTTCAGTGGCTCTTGCTCACAAACAGGAGTTGCAAATAGCTCTTCCCCGCTGGAACTATAAGAGAGCAGATTGGGCAAAGTTTGCCAGGCTCAGTGATGCCTATGCTGCGCCTATCAATATCCACGAAAAGAAGGTCAATAATATGATAGAGCGGTAAACAAATAGAATCCTGAGAGTTGTTAAGGAGCCATTCCTAGAGGAGCAAAAAGAAACTACAATCCATACTGGAGTAAGGAAATACAAAGACTAGAAGAGGAACTGGACTCTGCCAGAGAACTAGCTGAAACATCACACAGAACAGAGAGCAACATTGCCAACAAAGCAGCCTCTGCCAAATACAGACGTGAGGTCATGATATCAGCAAGACAGAGCTGGATAGACAAAACAGAAAGCCTTAATCTAGATAAAGTGGTCATAAACTATGGAAACCCCTGAAAAGGTTCCCCTGGTAAAGATGGAATCTCCAATGAAATGCTTCTAAATCTGTGGCAGAAAGCCAAGAGCCAGCTTCTAAGGATAATAAATGCTAGCTGGAAGAGAGGTCATGTGCCGACAATCTGGAAAGAAGCTATTATGGTGCCCATCCTCAAGCGTGGAAAGGACCCACTAGACCCAAGTAGCTACAGATCAAATAGGCTACTGAGCTCCCTGAGTAAACTCATGGAAAGGCTGGTTAACAGAAGACTTCAGTGGCATTTGGAGACAAAACAACAAATCGTACCACAACAAAGTGGCTTTCGTCAGCACAGATCAACTGAAGATCTGGTCACCAACATCGCACAGGAAATAGAGGATGCTCTACAAGAAAAGAAACACACACTGGCAGTGTTGATCGACATGGAGAAGGCTTTTGATAGGGTATATCGAGAGGGTTTAAAGAACAAGCTTTTTAGACTTGGCATCCAGGGTCGTTTATTCAATTGGGTCTCTCAATACCTTCAGGATAGAACGGCCAGAGTACAAGTACAAGGTCAACTAAGTAAGAAGGTCACAATCGAACAAGGTGTCCCACAAGGCCAAGTGCTATCCCCAACACTCTTTTTAACTTTCATAAATGACATCGTAATGGACATTCCACCCCGAATACACTCAGCAATATACGCAGATGATCTAGCGTTATGGACTCGCGAGGAAAGTATGTCGGTGGCTGGATCCAAGATGCCCTAGGTGAACTTGAAAAAAATGGACGAACATCTGGTTCTTACCAAATAACGAAAAAAAAAAACTACATATAAAATTTGCAGCTTATCAAGAAACACACTCTCTGCAAACTTGAAGATAAAAGACTTTACACTCCCTATTGACCAAAACCCAACATATCTTGGCGTCACCATGAATCGCAGAATGATATGAACAAATCAGATAGACAAAGCAAGAAAAAAAGCCAGAAAACGAACTAATATTATAAAGAAATTGGCAGGAACGGACTGGGGAGCAGACAGCAATATCTTGAAACGCCTATACGTAGGAAGAGTCAGACCAGTCCTAGAGTATGGAGTCACAGCCCGTGCTACGACTTCCAAATCAAACCTTAGCCAAATTAACAGAACACAGAACCAAGCTGCCCGTATCATCACTGGTGCTATGAAATCTACACCTATCAAGACTTTAGAAACAGTAACAGGTTTACAACCCTTAGAAGACAGTCGGGTCACTAAAGTATTGCAACAACCGGAGAAATATAGAAGGCTCCTTAGCCACCCCATGCACCAAAGAATAACTGTTTTCGGAATTGTACGACTAAAGAGTAGCAACTTCGCTGCAATCGTCAATGAACTAACTACTGGAGACCCAGTACTTTCCCAAACAATACCGAGACCCTTGGGCCCATGTGATATGTCTCCTCATGGGAAACATAAAATACCAGAGCTTCAGGAAAATAAAAGGGGAATCATGAAAAAGGCACCCAATCAGACACAGAAAGAAAACACGTAGCAGAAAAATACATACACGATATCTACCCACAGGACTCTTAGTCCCACGTATACACAGATGCTACTTAATGCCACCAGAAATGGAAGGGGTGGTGTGTTCTTGACGCTGAATACCCAGGACGAGATCACCAAGTCAATAGCTACTTGGGAAATTCTCAAACAACTTTAAAGCAGAAACTGAAACCCTCAGAGATGTTGCAACACTGGCTACTCAACACAAAAATAACATGCACAATAAACTGGTGATTCTGACTGATGCACTGTCAGTACTATCAGCTCTCAAGACTGTCCCAAGACAATGAACTAGATGCCTTGAAAACAGCCCTGGACCAACTATGCAAGAACTTCCAGAGAGTAGTCATTCAGTGGATACCATCACACTTTAATATACACGGGAACGAAAACGCGCACAGATTAGCTAAAGAGGATGGGAAATTACCACAAGAGAACCATCTGCTCAGTTATGATGAAGCCAAATCCATCCTCAAAGGTCAGTTCCATGAAAAATGGACACGAGAACACACAAAGCATAGCGAGAGGGGCGGATACCATCAACTATCAAGGAGGGATCACGTCATCATACTTCGCCTACGCACTAGCCACAATATAATGAGAAATCACATGTTCACCAAATTCAAAATATGTACAACCAGCCTATGCCACTGTACACTGCACAATATGACTACAAAACATGTTCTACAGGATTGCCCCCAGTACAAAGAACTGAGAAGAGCAATGTGGTCCACACAAACCTCCCTGGAAGAGAAACTACATGAGGCAATCGAATCACTTAAACAGACAGCTAACTTCATGAGAGAGTCTGGAATCCTACGCTTATTGAGTCTTGATCGCAAAAAGAGAGAGAGAGAGAGAGAGAGAGAGAGAGAGAGAGAGAGAGAGAGAGAGTGAGAGAGAACATGTAAGTAATGTTGGGCAGCGCCAGTAAGGAAAAGACCTACCATACAACGCAAAGTCAAGTTCTGTTTCAGAAGTTTACAACAGTTAGAGAACGCTCAGTCAAGAAGTTATTAAAGTGACAAGAAGTTGCTGGCTCAAGTGTGCCGTCCATGACAGAAAGTACTATATATTTATGTTTCGTAATTAACATTTATGCCTCAAAGTTGCTTTTATGAGGACTCAACTTCGTAATGTAACTTGTTCATGCTAAACAGTGGACCTATTATATCTACGACTATTTTCCAGCTATAAATCCTTTATTCAATTTTATGAGCATGGATCGAAACAGGCAAGTGTTTCGAGAATCAAGGTGCCAATTTTAATGTTGATGAAGAAATAATTCATGACTACAAGATAAACAAAAATAACGCAGATAAAATTGATATGTTTGAAATCGCACTAAAGGTTTATATTTTAATTCCAATTGACCTATAATTTCTGCACTAACTTTGTGGTTATACAATAAAGAGTTTCTTTAATTTTTTGGGGTAAAATTAAAAGCAATTAAAAAAATATTTAGATCGTCATAATTGTTTGTGTCAATTTGTTTAATCCTAATGTTGATTTGTTGATTTGTCTTTAACACCAGATCTAAACATATTAATTATGTGGATATGCTTCCTGAGTCCGGCTACTGACGTTTCTTTTTTCTTTTCTGATCAGTTTAGATTTTACTAAAACGACATTCCACGACTTATATCTTGAACGCCTACGCTTGGTAAAGATTAACTGCATTTATTGCTCATTATTCATTGTTTTAGTAGATATAGTGACAATATTTCACGTCTGTTCTTTAAGTTTTAACATTAATGACTAGTATAGCTCTAGATAATTCTCCAGTATGATCTTTTCTTTAACATTGACGCAAGTAGCTTTGTCGTTTTAAATTCGAATAACAGACGTTGCAATGAGTTTAGTATTCTACTTTTCTACTTTGTTTACAGACTTCGATGGTTTTTTTCTGTCTACACTATAACATGCACAGAATTATCTTACAGGGATAGCTCAGGAAGGTGTGGTTTAAAACGTATAAGAAAAATTGCAAGAGTTTAATATAAAAAGAAATCTAAAAAAGGAGACATTGAAATGACAAATTCTAGAGACGGAGACGAGTTAGTAATATTGAGAGTTAATAGAGATATTATGTTGACTTGATATTTTTTACCGATTTTAGTTGAAGTAACATTTTCGTGTAATCAGTTGCTACGAACAAAAGACTGTGTAGGAAATGTTGCTGTATTTTTCAACCAGGTATTCACCTATTGTAAGAATGGTTCAATGAAATATGACAATGTTCATAGAACAGACTTCATTATCAAAACATAAATTTGCAGAATGTCTCTTTAATATGAAAACACTACCACCAAAGAGGTGCAGGTATGAGTTAAACATAAATATGGTCAGATAAAGATAGATATGGTGACCCCGTATCATTGTGAGGAAGCAAACACTGAGGTTGTATTTAGGTGACCATATTTTTGAAATCCCATTCCGGGACGGAATAATTTTACTTCAATTTTCCACCAATAAAATTACATTTCTTCTTGCTGTCATTTTCAAGTGAATAATACATGCATTTTAAAACATCTAATAATATAGACCTACAATACGCTATCAGGATAATCAGGAGATAAAAAAAAGTGATACTCACTTAAATTGAAGGTGAAACAGAGATTCTGTACTTTTCAGATGAGTGAATTTTCTGTAAAATGTCCTTCTAGAATGCAGCATCTTATAAAATTCGACACATGTTCCCTCATAGTTCACTTTGGTGATCAACATGGCTTTTAAAGTTTCAACACCTAGTTGTGTTTTATCATTTGTCCACAAACTGTTCATCAGAGAAAACACTCGTTCTGTTGCAGCATTTGTTCCAGGTAGACACAAAAAGAACTCTGTCAACTTCAGAATATGTGAAACGGGCACACGATTGTTTCTGAAGTGGGAAGCTAGTTCAACCCAACGCTGCCCTGGTAATGTTTTATTAAGACTCCACTCACTAATTTTTTGTGAAGTAACGAACTGTTTCATGTAGACATATTCGTCATACATTTCATTTTCTGGAAAGTCGACTGAAGGCACTGTTTGACTCACTAATGATGAAGACTTCTCAATATCTTCCCAATTTGGTGTTCTGTTCAGCATTACCCAGCTGTAAGACTATAGGTTTTGACAATTATTTGCAGCCCATTTATTCAAATAACTTAAAGCTGTTTCATAAAATGAAGAAACACTGGCGTTAAACTTTTTCACATCATCACGTGGAAATCCTTCCATTTCCAGCTTTTTAAGGATTATCTGAACTCTTGATGGCAAGAAGCCGTCTTCCAGCTTGGACTCCAAGATAGCTTTCAACCTATTGATGTTGTCAATGACTTCAAATACAGTGACCATCTGTCCCTCTACTTTCTGCACTGCTTCGTGGAAAGAGGATGCCTGACTGTGAACCAAAATAAGCCATGCCTCAGACAGTGGGTTTTCAAAGAATTCCTGTATAAAAACTGGGCATCTGTCTTGAGATTGAAAATATGATTTTAGAGGCAGGAACATGTAAAGAACACTTTCAACAGCAGGCAAGAGCGCAAGCCACCTAGTTTGTGCATAACCAAAAATCATCTGGAAGTCTGTGTCGACAAACTGACAAAACTCCTTGAGACTTTCAACTCTAACTGTGTATGATTTGAAGTACAGATAAATTTTTGCGATAGTCATTTCAACATCAACAGGCAATACGTCTGCAGCTGCTCGAACAGTGTTGTGGAAAATATGGCAAGCACACCCAACACCTATCAAAATATGTCCAAGGTTTTCTTTCAGTTTTGTGAAAACATTGTTCTGTCCTTTTCTTTCAGCGCCCCCAAAATTAGAATGTGTGTTGTCTGCACATAATCCAACTACTTTCAGTTCTAAACCATTTTCAAATAGACAGTCAATAAGAAAACTACTTACTATATCAGATGTTTCACCCGGCAATGACTTCAACTCTAATATTTTAACGTTCAATCCTTTATTGCGATCAAAGTATCTGACAAGCAATGGAAAAATCTTGATTTCTTTGTGGTTGGAGGCATCTGTCAGTATGGAGATAAATGTTACGTTTTCTAGGTCACATCTCAACTCGTTTAGAGCATGGGGTGTGAACACATTCCGAATAATAGCTTCTGTTTTCGTACGTGGACAAGCAAATTTTGGTTCTAAAGTTACCTGAAGCAATTTTGATGTGCAGTCCATAGATCTAAACGTGTGATTGTGCATCACTGTATGATATGTAAATGCACCTTCTATAGCAGCTAACTGTTCTTCTTTGTCACCAACCTGTTCAGCTCGAAAAAAATTTGTCAACGACGAGCTTGATGCAGCAGTAGCGACGGCTCTCTTATGTTTATCACTATTTATGTGGCTCTTAATATCACCACGTCCACTATGGTTAATAGTAAACCCGGATGAACATATATTACATCTTACAGTGAAGTCTGATGACGATGTAGACTTTTTTATAAAAGGGTATTCCTTTTGTATATCTTGATTAAAACTACAATTACGCTTCGGTGCCATTTTTTGCGAAAGTCAAAGTGAAAGTTAGTAACACAACGAATATATACGAGATTTAAAACTAGGAGCGCATTCTACTGTTTTGATATTAAACAAAATTGTCTACACAGCAACGGAATAATATTATGTTTAATTGAAGAAATGTACGCCGTATACCAAAATGGCAAAATTGGTAAACGTTTGTGTCCCAAATTATTTTTTATCAAATCCGGGACAAAAGCTAAAAAATATGCCAAAATCGGGACAAAACTGGTACGACAGCTAATCCGGGACAAAGGTTCAAAAAATGTCAAATTCCGGGACTGTCCCGGATAATCCCGGACGAATGGTCACCTTAGTTGTATGGTCATTTAACACTCTCATCAGATGTGACAAAACTCATCACAGAAGGCACCCTGAAGAGTGTGGAGAGTAGAGATATTTATGAAACAACTAGAATGATGAGATCACACCCCCAGGCACACACGTCCACACATCACGTCATGGGTCAAGTTAAGATTAAGTCGGTGCCTCAAGGTTTCATAAGGCCACGTACTATATTCACTTCTTAGGATACATTGTTTTCTCTCAAGGGCGTAGACAGTTTCACGATCACAGCGGTAGTGTAAAGGCTATATTTTAAACTGAGTAAATACATCAGATTGTCCATACAATTATTGTGAATGCAGTAACCATGATATTTCCTCAATATGGAACTTGAAAGATTTGGAGGTAATACATTCGTTAACTGAAATAAAACGTTACACGGTCATTCTCTCTATATATTTGTACACGTTGTATTTAATAAAACTTAAATATATTTAACAGATAAAGTGAAAGCCTCTGTTGCATCCTTCAGGACAAACTTTGTCTCGTTTATTGTAGTAGTGGCAACTCTCGCTGTAGGAGTCTTTGGGAGTCTTCTCTTCTGCATAAGAAAGGAACAACCATCTCACAGCGAAGAAAGGAGTTACCGTCCATAAACTTTATTGCAAACTGTTCACATGATGTTCTGAAGACATTAACATTTGTTCTATTCTTGTCTTTTAGACACGTGTTTTCTTATTTAAATTACTTATGGTTGCGAAATGACTTTGCTAACACTTTATTATTATGAACGGAGATATTAAACACCATGGATGAAGTAAGTATGGTTAGTTAAACATGATCCCCCATAACAATGAACGATATACTTACATTGAAACAAAAAACAAGCTGAATCATAACTATGAGTAATAAAGATTTGTATCTAATTAATGTTTATGTTTGGTGAAGAAACACATACAATAAATTAAAACACAGTAGTAAATTTAAAACCTTGATATTTGATTCGTTGAATAAGTACAAAGTGACAGAGAAGAATACGAATAATGAAGTTTTGAAACAAATGAAAATGAAAAGACATTTTTTTAAAACAATTCGAACAAATCAGTTAACATTTTTTAGGATACTTAACGTGAAAATGTGTGGAGAAACTACGACAGTGTGAAATAATAAGACATTGGACGGGGTGAAATGGCGTTCCCTGGAAACCACCCTCTCTCATGGAGACGTCATATAAGAACGCGCATAATGAGACCACAGTGGTATATACCAATCCAAATAAAAAAATACATCAATAAGACAATATCATGTTATTTTATATTATATTATATTTGTACTTAATTTTAATCTAATTATTATCTTTGTGCATAATTCGTAAATATATAAAGATATGTGATAATTATTAATAAACAAAATTATAAACAGGCAAAGTTGAGATTCAAAATAGAAAAGTTTTCTTATAGAGGGCGAGCACACCTTCTGCCTATAGAAGCTTCTTTCTAGCGAGTACTTTTTTTCACATGTTCATAGAGACTTGCATCAATATAAGAGCTACCCAGTAGCCTGAGCCAGCCTGTTAACAATGTCCTGTAAATACACAATTTTTAACTTGTATTGGACTTTAGATTTTTTTTTAACTTTAGAGAACTTTAATATTAGAGAACTTTATTATATGAGAACTTTAGTTTTAAAATAAAGTGTTTAGAATTATATTTATGTTTGACAATAATCGGGGAGCCGCGATAGCTCAGTGGTTAGTGAACCACGGACAAGGGGTAGGGTTCGATCCCAATCGACGGCTTCCGGGTTCACCCAGCCTTAAATGGGTACCGGATTTTTTTCTGGGAAAGTAAAGCAGCACGGGCGTAATGCTGACCACATTACCCCAAAAATCATTTGCTGAAGGTCTGTAAAATATAGGGTCACCAACACCATATTTCCCTATACGCCACTTGGCGTGACGGGGGTACTTTACTTTTTTTACTTTGATAAATAATCGAGAATTTACCATTTATAATTTAATTTGTTTCAATTTAGATCCCTTTACTTTTTGATTCTCAAATTAAGATATTAATTGGTTGCAAGTGAATACCACATGACGAAAGTAATGTGGTTAAAGTTGAACGTTAATTTGAATGTGTATTTATTTTTACGTTGGAGATAATAATTGATATTGATTCACCATCACCATCAAGTACCATGCCTGCTGGTGTAGGTGATTTTGTCTCCCCACAACTTTCGATCTTGACACTTATTTATCATTTCTGTTGTTGACCTTCTGCCAAAGCTATTCTCTTAAGCTGTCTAGTATATTTTCTCTCTGCTTCCCTCTATCTCTTCGTCCCTCAATTTTCTAAGTTGTCACAATATATTCTAGCTGTTCTCTTCTCATTACATGATCAAAATATTATTATTTCTTCCTTCTTTTGGAAATTAGTTATTTCTTTGTTGTTGCCTCTTTCAGAACGTTTCCATTACTCTTCTTAGCTGTCCACGGTATTCTCAACTCTTCAGTAAATCACATTTCTACAGCCATCATTGATTTTCTTGTCGGTTACCTATTGTCCATAATTCACATCCAAATGTTAAGACTGGCTAAACATAACATTTAAGAACTGTTTTTCTTGTTTCTATTGTCAAAAATGAATTGCACGGTGTCTTCTTTGCTTTTTTTTTTTTGAAAGGTGATTTTGCCTGGGATATTCTACATCTCACCTCTGTTGTACATCTACCATCTGGGGTTAACAATGTTCACAAATTTTAAGATTTATTTACCTGTTTTAATATTTTTCACCTTGTCTTTATTGTGCATTGTGGTGATATGTTTTTCGTTTTTGCTACCATTACTTCCGTCCTTTTGCTGTTAAGGTTAAGACCGAGTCCTTTATTTGTGCTTTCCTTCACTATAATGTCTAACATTTCTTGTAACTCATGTTCACTCTTAGCGACCAGGACTGTATGACCAGCTTAACTCAAATTATTTATAGTACGACCTCCAGTTGTTATTCCCGGAATGCCCCTTATGGATCTTAAAATAATCACACTATACATAATTTTTAAAAAATCTGATGACAGCACACAACCTTGTCTAACAATCTGTTTTATTTGTTAATATAAAAAAGCGATATCACTTGTAGTTATATTATTGCCAATTGACTTCCAGTTCTTATGACCGCTGTTTGTTGCCACTATAAGATCGTATGATGTATATGGCATTTTTCGTACCTTTACTTCCAACAAAAACACACTGTTCATCACTAATTTATGGGCTGATTTTCTTTCGCCCTCTTCGCATGATGATTCTTATTAATATCTTATGTGAGTCATACGGCTTATTATGCGATGATCATCGCATTCAGTCGTACCATATATCTTTAGTAGGGCTATGAATATTGAATTTTAGCAGGTAGTCTCTTATATATTCGCTGTTGTATATACCAATCAATATTTTTTATTATTATTTATATTCCAAAATCACCTATGGCTTCAATTTCTTCTTTAGTTATGGTATCTGGTCCAGGAGCTTTTACTGCTTGCATATTGCGCAAGGCGTCTTCCACTTCTTTGAGTATATCTGGCCCTTCCCAATTATCCTATATATTAACTTTTTTTCGTACATCATCATAACGATTTGTCCCTTACGATTTCTTGTTCAATTAACAATTCACCTTGACTTGATCTTAAACATTCAGTTTACATTGCGTTTTTCTTTCAGTTAATTCATCTGTTTTTTGTTGTTTTTTTTCGCTAAATCGCAATCATCTCTGTTTTTGTCACGCTTCTTTTGTTTCATTGCATTTTATTACAATTTATTACAATTTATTTAATTAGTCTCTTATCTTTGTTATCCTTATTTCTTCTTCTTGTATGCATTTGCTGTAAGATGTAATCTGTCATCCATTTATTTCTTGAATTTGTTCTTACTGGCGGCATGAACTCTTTTAATGATTGATTCTTTTAGCATTTCCCTCTGTTCATCAATTCTTTGTATCTACTTTATTGCATTGAATCGGTTTTGAATTGTGATATTATATTTGTTTTGTAACATCTGGTCTGATTTGAGTAAATCTAAATTTAACTTTATATTTTGTGAGGCTCGTTTTACTATTTTTAAATTTACTCTAAGCTTTCCCACAACTGGTACATGATCACTGTTGCAATCTGCCCTTGGCCTAGTTTTCACACATACTAGACTGTTTCTAAATATGTTGTTTATCATTATGTATTCGATTTGATTTCGTGAGTTGTCTCCTGGGCATTTTTAATGTCCTCAAAACGTCTTGGATGTTGCTTATTCCATGTGTTTCCTATCAAATGTTGCTTATACCAGGTGCTTCCTATCAAATGTTGCTTATACCAGGTGTTTCCTATCATCATTTTGTGTGTTCTTGCCCATTCAATAATCGTGTCACCTCTTCCATTTCTCTCTCCTCAGCCATAATAACCAACCATTTCTTCCACTCTTTCCTTTCCTAATTTTTATATTGAAGTCCCCTTGAACTATTGTATGATATTGATTAGACATGGTTAATTAATAAATAAATATGTTGCATATTGTTAGATGGTTATCACAATTATTACTTTATCTAACGTTGCGCTGCAAATACAGTTTTTTTTTTTTTCGTTTCCAATCTGTTTTTGTTGCAAGCACGGATTTTTGTCATGGCTCCATTAATAATGGAAGCTGCTTTGTACTGCACTTTATTGCATTTACCACCACTTGATGCTTATCCGCACCTTGTGTCGTTTTCAAGAGCAGGTCTTAATGTTTCTGTGTACAATCATTTAAAACGTTTGTTTCCGTTTTTCCCGTTTGGTTCATTTAAACCATATCTGTTTCTAGCTTTTTCTCCACTCTCTGTATCTGGTTTGCCCATGCCATTTTACGACCAATGCCAAAATGTGTTTTATTTTGGTTACTATTACAGTCTTTCATTTTTGCGAATTGACTTTTAATTGTTAAGTTGAAGAAGGTGTACGTAGCTGTTTTTTTTTCAGTTTCCTCAACATCGATGTTCAGTCATTGCGAGTTAGATATTAATCATACTGAACAAAGATTGGAACGGTTTGGACATTTGTCCAGAATAAAACCTAACCAACCTGCAGCTCGATCATATTATATTTATATAGAAGGTTATAGAACAAAAGTAAAAATTAGAAGGAGATGGATAGATGGAATTAAAAAGACATTAAGTAAATTCGGTAGGATATCAAGACAGGTACACATTCCTACTCTATGCGAGAGATAGTTGGTCTGCCACCATGAGGTCGTCCATATTAGTCTTTTTTTTCCAGGACATACTGCATCATCAAGGTAGCAAATACTGCTGAACCTACTTGCCCTCTGTGCCAGATCATCTATAACATGCATTGTAGAATATATTCAGATCGAGATGTCTTCCACAATGTTGTCTATGACAATCAGGAAGAGAGTAGAGGATAGTAACCCCCATTCGTTTATGTCTTGTTTGACAGCAATTCTGGCTATATTATCTTTTAAGCACTTTAATATCCAAATGAATAAACGTGCTCTGATTCTTGGACTAAGGAGCTTAGTATTTAAATCCTCTCAACATAATCTGTTAGAAGTTGTACCATGTCCACCCGCACTGCGAATAAGTTCTTCATTTTATCTTTGAGATTGTGTCCAATGTTAGTAATTAAATCTTCATTTAATTGTGTTAGTGGAATCTGTGTTACGGTATCATTGATTGTGTTAGTGGAATCTGTGTTACGGTATCATTGATTGTGTTGGTGGAATCTGTGTTACGGTATCATTGATTGTGTTGGTGGAATCTGTGTTACGGTATCATTGATTGTGTTGGTGGAATCTGTGTTACGGTATCATTGATTGTGTTGGTGGAATCTGTGTTACGGTATCATTGATTGTGTTGGTGGAATCTGTGTTACGGTATCATTGATTGTGTTGGTGGAATCTGTGTTACGGTATCATTGATTGTGTTGGTGGAATCTGTGTTACGGTATCATTGATTGTGTTGGTGGAATCTGTGTTACGGTATCATTGATTGTGTTGGTGGAATCTGTGTTACGGTATCATTGATTGTGTTGGTGGAATCTGTGTTACGGTATCATTGATTGTGTTGGTGGAATCTGTGTTACGGTATCATTGATTGTGTTGGTGGAATCTGTGTTACGGTATCATTGATTGTGTTGGTGGAATCTGTGTTACGGTATCATTGATTGTGTTGGTGGAATCTGTGTTACGGTATCATTGATTGTGTTGGTGGAATCTGTGTTACGGTATCATTGATTGTGTTGGTGGAATCTGTGTTACGGTATCATTGATTGTGTTGGTGGAATCTGTGTTACTGAATCATTGATTGTTTTAGTGGAATCTGTGTTACGGTATCATTGATTGTTTTAGTAGAATTTGTGTTACGGTATCATTGATTGTGTTAGTGGAATGTCTGTTGCGGTATCTTTGATTGTGTTAGTGGAATGTCTGTTGCGGTGTCATTGATTGTGTTAGTGGAATGTCTGTTGCGGTATCTTTGATTGTGTTAGTGGAATGTCTGTTGCAGTATCATGTAATAGTGTTAGTGGAATGTCTGTTGCGGTATCATGTGATAGTTATAGTGGAATGTCTGTTGTGGAACCATGTAATAGTGTTAGTGGAATGTCTGTTGCGGTGTCATGTGATAGTTATAGTGGAATGTCTGTTGTGGTATCATGTAATAGTGTTAGTGGAATGTCTGTTGCGGTATCATGTGATAGTTATAGTTGAATGTCTGTTGCGGTATCGTTGATTGTGTTAGTGGAATGTCTGTTGCGGTATCTTTGATTGTGTTAGTGGAATGTATGTTGTGGTATCATTGATTGTGTTTTTGGAATGTCTGTTGCGGTATCTTTGATTGTGTTAGTGGAATCTATGTTGCGGTGTCTTTGAATGTGTTAGTAGAATGCCTGCTGCGGTATCATGTGATAGTGTTAGTGGAATGTCTGTTGCGGTATCATGTGATAGTGTTAGTGGAATGTCTGTTGCGGTATCATGTGATAGTTGTAGGGGAATGTTTGTTGCGGTATCTTTAAATGTGTTAGTAGAATGGCTGTTGCGGTATCATGTGATAGTCTTAGTGGAATGTCTGTTGCGGTATCTTTGAATGTGTTAGTGGAATGTCTGTTGCGGTAATATGTAATAGTATTAGTGGAATGTCTGTTGCGGCATCATGTGATAGTTATAGTGGAATGTCTGTTGTGGTATCGTTGATTGTGCTAGTGGAATGTCTGTTGTGGTATAGGGTGTTTCTAAAGTCGCTGTGCAGTGATTTGAAAATAGTTTTGAAAATACGTCACCGATTGATGAAATTTACGTCATGATATTTTGTTTCACTGCACAGCGACTTTAGAAACACCCTGTATCTTTGATTGTGTTAGTAGAATGTGTGTTGCGGTATCTTTGAATGTGTTAGTGGAATGTCTGTTGCGGTATCATGTGATAGTGTTAGTGGAATGTCTGTTGTGGTATCTTTGATTGTGTTAGTAGAATGTCAGTTGCGGTATCTTTGATTGTGTTAGTGGAATGTCTGTTGCGGTATCATTTGATTGTGTTAGTGAAATGTCTGTTGCGGTATCATTTGATTGTGTTAGTGGAATGTCTATTTCGGTTATTGAGTTATTTGCGGGTCATCATCATTGCACTTCGAACATGTCCATAGGTGCTCAGATCCCCTGCTCAGCAATTCCCTCAGTGTCCAGCGACTGACGACTCCAGTTCTATGCTGGTTGAGAAGTCTTCTTACACGGCCACTCAGTTTCTCATTTCTAGCTGTGCCCATCTTAACTTAACATCTTTTTTCTGATTCTTTTACTTGGTATTTAAATCCTCTCAACATAATCTGTTACAAGTTGTAACATGTCCACCCACACCGCGACAGACATACTACTAATACTATCACATGATACCGCGACAGAGATTCCACTAACACAATCAAAGATACCACAACAGACATTCCACTAACACTATCACATGATACCACAACAGATATTAACTAATCTGTTTATTTACTTGGATATTGAAGTGCCATCTGTTGCGGTATCATGTAATAGTGTTAGTGGATTCTCCTTAATGTGTAAATATTAATAGACCTAAACAACCATCTGTGACAGACCATTTTTCTCGGAGTGGAAATTTCCAAGGCAGCTTCACCATGTGAAATTGAACAAAAAAAAAGAATAAATTAATGTCAACATTTATTTAAACTTCAGTCTAAGACCTTGTTTAAAATATTTAAAATCCCTTCAAGACAGCCTTTGAACAAAGACTAACAAAGATGACCTTACAATTGTGATTCGTGTAGACAAGTCAACTATTGGAGCTCATAGGAACTGATAGAATACTCCGATAGACAGTGATACTCGTGTTAATGGTGACTGAACATTGCAGCCAAAGGGGTATTATGCAGGGATCACGTGATAATACACACCCAGCCTTAATGGATTTTTTTTTTCTGGGAAAATAAATCGGCACGGAGATAATACCGACCACAATACCCCAAATCATGTGCCGAATGTATGTAAAAAATTATGGTCACTACCACCATATTTCCTATACGCCACTTGGTGGAGCTTTTACTTTTACTTACGTGATAATACACTCCAGCGAATTTCTGAACTATTTCGCTCTTGTGATTCAATGCAGAATCCTCTAATATGTGTGGAAGTTGAAGAGGGTTACAACTTAAATATTATACAAGTTGTACCTGACACAAACTAATGCTCGTAAAATCGTAAGCTGTATGCAGTTCTGTGATTTCAGAAGTATAACTCTTCCTCCAATTCTCCCTCCTTCGTTTCCTTTATTTGATTTCTGTACTCCTTTCTATTAATTTGAATAATATTTTGTCCTTATTTTTTTTTTAGAAAAGCTTTAAGTTTTACCAAACCGTTTGGAGAACGGGTATTTTCTGATTTGTAAATAAAGTAAACAAGATTATGAATAATATATTTCGCAGTACACAGTGATTCCATTTTTCGAGATCAAGCAGCAGCACATTAAAGTTTGCCGCCACTGCCTGTTTGTCTGTACTGTGGGAGGTCAAAACGAAACATCTAAATAATAATATTTTTTTAACTGGTAGGAATAGTTTTCTATCCATAACTTTACATGATGTGCTCAAATGCGTTGCTTTCCGTGAAGGTAACGGTTCTAAATGGTAATTACCATAAATAAATTTTACTGTTTTTATTTACAAACGTTTGTTAGAGAAAACAACTTTGAATGCTCAGTAGACCCTTCTGTTTATGGATATGAACAATGTCGATGCCTCTGGCAATTTTTTTCCTGAAAAGTCATCACTAAAACCGTCACTGTTCAAAAAGTTGTAGAGGAATTGTATTGGATTGTTGAAGGAACAAAGTTCCTGGCAATCTGAAAGACACTTATCTCTATTTATATTAAACAGACTCATTCATTCAATCATTTATAATCGTTCCACGAAATATTACAAGTTTCTTCTGGGTCGACAATTTAGTATCATTAATTATTGTGTCATCACCAAAGAAACAATCATTGACTGACCCGTGTCTTCCAGCCTCGTCTATACTTATCATTGCCACACGTAATCACGTAATGTCATCGAAGTTAACACATCAGTTACCTCATTGTCTCCTGTCCAGTGCAACACTTTTTAATCCATGTCTGATACCTCCATGTGAGAGTATTCTATACGTTCCTTACTTTCATAGTCTAATTTTTATTTCAGTTAATCATGTGACTTTATTATCACATATTTGTGCCTTCCATACACTGCAATTATGTGTTCGAATCTTCAGAAATTTCATTGTTGGTGAATTCACAATTGATGTCATGATGACATTAAAAAAAAAAAATACCCGCAGGCCGATTTCAAAATGTTGATGTTTCCCATAAAATATGTGCTGGCAAAGGATCGTTGTCGATAGTTCTAATCTGGAGAGCCAGTGTGCTACCAGCTTTACCGCAGCATTGCAATTATTTGCCTGTTCCCAGTTCTAATGTGGCAGTCATTATTACCTTTGTATCAGGTGTGCTGAAAAACTACAACAGTTCACAGAATCGACGATCACTTTGTCCTGCGATATGACAATATATCGAGCATGAAAAATAGTAGCATCACTGTCGTTAATGCCATTTAATATCCTTTAGTTTATCAAACGTTGAGGTTTCTTGCAGAGATATATTTCTTCTTTAAAAGAGAGGTCGTTCCGACTTGATAGTGTACCATGGTAGCTCATTCTCTTCCCTGTTTCTTTTGAACTTTCATTTAGGTTTATTTAGTGGCTTTATTTGTACTTGAACTGCAGTTTTCTATCTACTTGTTATCCGGTAAAATAATTCGGAAGATTTCATCAAACTGGAATTACTGAGCAATTTGTTGTGTGCGACTAGAACTGCATCTTTAGCAATACACTGTTTCAGCTGTTATTGTTATTGCTCTCAATCGAGCTATTTCGAAAAGGGTATCATCAGATCACGAGTCAGCGTAAGTATTCCTGGAGGCTGCCAGAAATGCATGATGTAAAAGGACAGCAAAAAGAATCTCAAAAAGACAGTGACATGGACACGACCCTGATCAAATCCAATCCTGACGACAAAGCTTTCACATATAGAGGCATCAAATAGTAACCTGTTCGTGTCTTCTTGAGATAACGTCAGTGTAACGAAGTCTGGTGAATATCCATAGGATCTAGCTCTTCAAAGACCCTACTCTGCTACCCATTAACATGTTCTGGGGGCAACAAAGACACTCAAGAGTAATCTATATTATTTCCTGCAGTTGTCTTGAGGTTGTCAAAGTATTGAAATCACAGACTTTAACCTCCCAGCTCTAAAGTAAATTAGTTTCTGGTCGAAAGCAAAGAAAACAAGTACAAAAGCGTCATCCTTATATACCGGAAGACCATCTTTGTTATTTATATTTTATATAGTTGGTAGTTCATTTATTAGTTCAAAATATTTGTTATTAGGTTCCACAGAAGTTCAATGACAATCCATGTCTGATCACTCAACTACAGCGCACAGGTCCCGTCTCTGTTAATTTAGTTGTAACTTTATTGATTTATCTCTTGTGAGATTATATTGAATTTTTCTTTCTGAAAACATATTTAGGTCTTAAATATTATAAATAATGTGTTTATATTTCATTTTATTGTTTTTATTTTGATGTACATGTATTTATGTGTGTATTTATTTATGTGTATATTTATTTATGTGTACATTTATTTATTTGTACAGTTATTTATGTGTACATTTATCAATGTGTGTCTCTATAACAAGGGTTCTCAATTTTGTTGTGCTCTCAGGCGCAATGGAAATGTTCCAAAGAATCGTGGGCGTCAGTATCCAAATGTATTGTAAACAGTGGCTATTCATAACGATAACAACTTCTTGCTCGTCACACGTTCATTACTATGTGTCCATCTTCAAAGAAAATTAAATATAAAGCACGGTATCTTACCAACAAAAATTTACATACATTCTGAAGATAAACATTAATAATGAAAAAAGAAAGCATTATACTGCACTGAAGTAATGTGATTTTTAACATTGCATTCTATGTACTATATTATCAAACCTGGGGGGTATGGTGACGTTCCTACTCTCAAGTATTTATCATGGTGTGAATCAGTCAGACGAGGATCTGTCTTATGATTTGATAACGTTCATGGTGAAAACACTGATTTTACAGTTACATCGAACCGAAACATGATTGTATCTTCTAAACAGCCTTTTTTCAAAGATGGAAACTTTATTTTTATGTCAAACAAATTCCAGAAACTTGCAACTGTTCCCTTCGATTTCCAAGTAATATCGTTCTTGAGGTCCAGGATATCAACTTCCAGAACTTCCACTGGCTCATGAATGGTAAAATCATGAAACCGTTTATTAAACTGTCCAAGAAGAGTGATGACATTGGCAACAAATGATGAAAGACTAAACTCTTTGGTGCCCACAATTTTCTGCATATCTGAAAAGCGACCTGCAGACTATAAAAATTATATATGACTTCCTTTAAGCCAACTTTTCTTTTGAATGAGATCAAGTGTCATTTCATATGAGAAAGATCCGTGTCTTTTATATATCCCTGAAGCTTGAGATTTAGAGTGTTCAATTTCTTGCTTATATCTGTAAGAAATACCATGTCCAGTAACCTATAAAGCTCACTAAGTTTTTCAACATTCTTTGCCAAATGGAGTTTTTAGATTTTGATTTCAAGAAATCTTTAATTTCCTCAATGAACGCCAAAAACCTTGCCAGAACCGGACCTCTACTAGGCCTACGTCCATCTGTGTGCAAGATCAGATCAGTCGCTTTTCCTCAACGTCTTCCGACAGGAGCTTCCAAAGTCGAGGTTGTAGCAGAGCCGTACGAAGTGAGTTAACAATTGTTGTAACAACACTCATGACGTTTGCGAAGGGAAGAACCTTCGCACAGAGTGCTTCATGATGAAGGACGCATGGTAGGACATAAAGTTGGGAAACAACTCGTCTTTCTTGTACAAAAAACAAATCCATTTGTGTTGCCTGTCATTATAGGTACTCCGTCCGTAGTAAAAGTAAAAAGTTCAAGTGCCCCGTCACGCCAAGTGGCGTATAGTGAATATGTTGTTAGTGACCATAATTTTTATAGATCTTCGGCACATGATTTATGGGGTAATGTGGTTGGTATTACGCCTGTGTCGCTTTACTTTCCCAGAGAAAATCCGGTATCCATATAATGCTGGGTGAACCCGGAGCCGTCGGTGGGGATCGAACCCTACCTCTTGTCCTTTGTTGCCCAGTTTACTAACCACTGAGCTATCGCGACTTCTCCAACCACCCCCCTCCCCCACCCATCCGTAGTAATAGCAGAAAGCTGTTCAAGCGGCTTGTCAATTTCTGTTACATGCTATTTGAATGTTTTAAATACGTCGTCAACTTTTGTTCTCGTTTTCTGGGCCAGAATTGATAACCGCACTTTTTTTTACAGTGATGTCGGTGAACACCATTCTTGCCATGACCGCCGACAGCGAGATATCTGCTATGTTTGTGGACTCGTCAAATTGATGGGAGTGGAACTGACAAATTGTTATGTCATTCTCCAACTGAGTTTGCAAGTCACCAGCGATTGCTTTTATTCTTCTCGTGATGAGACGCACCAAGATGGAAGCTTGTCCGCGTCCAAGCCATGGTGTCAACAAATTTGACTTTGAGCGTCGTGTTATCTGTCGTCACAGCGAGTTGGCGGATTTTCAGAAATGTGGCCACGAGTTTGATGGTGGATGTTTGTACACAGTTCGTTGGCCACCGATGTAGATCAAGTCTTTATTATGCTGGCTTCGTTGCGACCTTGGCAGGTAGTGACCTAACTTGTGCAGACGGTTGGTTTGGGGCAAATTGTACAATGTCACTGCTATAGTGGCTCAGTTTGTGACAAAATTACGGGGACATGCCCAAACAATGACAGTTGTCAGCATGGGTATTTCGGACCCCAGTGTCAGTGCTTAGATCTCGTTTATAAATACGCCCAAAAATCTGATCCTACTTTCCTGTTTGATAACAATTATACCACATGTAAACCGGACACATATTCTACATCAGTTGAGGCAACTCTCAATCAATCTTTGCCGTTCTCCTGGTTTAAGATTTATGTGAATGACTTAACAATCCGGACAGTTTCACGGTAAAACTAAATGGTTTATCCTCATATAACAATGAATCAAGGTCTGTAGTTAGTTCGCATGAGATTGATGTCTTTTGCTCTGGTGCTGGTCTGATTAACAGGTTATGGATCGAAGGGCCGATGGTTTCAAATGTCTCCTCCAGCTGCATTGGCAGGGGTCGGAGTGTGGCTCTCAGACAGAGCACAAACCAGACCGACACATTTGATGCTTGTTGTGCGGGAGACGGATGTGGACCAGTGGCCGCAGTTAATGGCAAAATAAATACCAATCTCTATGACAATGACTGCACACGCACGCACATACACACACACACACACACACACACACAAACACAAACACATACACACACATAATATTTAGAAGTGGAACCAATTTTGTTTACTGGTATCTGAACTATGCCACGTCCCGGAAGATTCACACCTTTGGAATTTATCATCGAGCTAGCACTGTGGTTCGGGTGGAGAGTGCCACTCTACAGGCTTTCTCTGACAGTGGCGGTGTGGTGTTCCAGTATAATGATATATCATACCCAAATATTTATGTGAACACTATTGTAGTTACCACACAAGCGTCAATGGCACACATTAAGATTGAGTTCTCACCGACCATTTCGCAGGCCGACAGTGCACTGACGGTGTGTGAGGTGTAGATATTTACAGACACTTATTGTCTGGATGGACATTCTTGGTCGTTTTGTGCAGTGTGTAGTCGCTGTTGCAAAGGCTGCAACGTAATCATCGGTACGTGTCACGGCAACTGTTCACATGGGATATATGGACACGACTGCTCCGGGTCTAGTCTCAGTGTCTGTCCTTTATGTGAGGAGAAATTCGGAAAATGCCTACAATGTAAACATCCTGGCTACACCTGTAATGACACTTGTCCCGATGGTAATTTTGGGCTACAGTGCAAACAGACGAGTTCTGAGTGCTGTGACATCATATGTAACCCGGAAAGTACAGACTATTCGTGCAAGGAAACGTACTATGGGTCAGACTGCACTCTCAAATGTCCGGACAACTGTTTCAATGACATCTGTGAGCAGTTAACCGGGAACTGTACATGCAAGGGAACGTTTTACGGGTCAGACTGCACTCTCAATTTTCCGGACAACTGTTTGAACGAAACCTGTGAACAGTTAATCGGCGCTTGCGTCTCGTTATGTCGATGATTCCCACGTTAAGAAGAGTATGCCGACTACAACAAACCCAAGCATATGGATACCTTAATGTGTTTCTGTGCTGGACATGGTTCATTTCTTGGTGTTTTTCCGTGAAGCCATGGCTCATATCTTGATGTGTTTCTGTGCTAGCCATGGCTCATATCTTAGCTTGTGTGTGTGTGTTGGCCATGGTTCATATCTTTGTGTGTGTCGTGTTAGTCATATCTCATAACTTGGTGTGTCCGTATTAATCATGTCTCATTTCTTTATGTGTGTATGTGTTTAGTCATATCTCATATCTTAGTGTGTATCTGTGTTAGTCATGTGTCATATCTTTGTGTGTGCATGTTTGGGTTAGTGCTATCTCATATTTTTGTATGCATGTTTATGTTAGTCATATCTCATATCTTTGTGTGTGCATGTCTGTGTCTGTCACATCTCATATCCTTGTGTGTACATGGTTATGTTAGTCACATCTCATATCTTGTGTGTGCATGTCTTTGTTGGTCATATCTCATATCTTTGTGTGTGCAAGTCTATGTTGGTCATATCTCATATCTTTGTGTGCATGTTAATGTTAGGCATGTGTCATATCTTTGTGTGTGCATGTCTATGTCGGTCATATCTCATATCTTTATGTGCATGTTTATGTTAGTCATGTGTCATATATCTTGATGTGTGTCAGTGTTAGTGACGCCTCGTATCGCTGTGTGCATGTCTGTGTTGGTCACCTCTAGTGACTCAGGCAAATGGTGCTCGTAAACCTGGGAGAGCCGACCATCTAAGGGCAGAATCCCCCTACAGAAAAGATCATCTGCTGCCTTGCAGTAAGATTGGGAACAACCAAATCCTAAGGAATGCAAACCTGAATAAAATGCTGGCTAAAATCGGATGCACTGGGCCACTGGCGCAGAACACAGTGCAACGTTTTAACGGGTGTTCAATCAGAGTGGATCTGGCCGGACTCTAATTGTGATGTTCTGTCTGTTGGGGTGATCAACACACTTAACCTGACAGCTGACTTCATGTGAGAGTCTGGAATCCTACTCTGATTGAGTCCTGATCGCAGAGAGAGAGAGAGAGAGCTATAGATTCTTCTCGTGACGAGAATAGAATTGAAATTTTGATAACTGAAGATCGTTTATTGCTGACATTAATTCTATATTATTAGAAAACCCATCAAACAGACTTTCTGCACCAGCCTGAAAAGTTGCTTTCAACAACACACCATCTTGAAGCGGTTTTTTTTCTTCTTCGCCACGACGTACGCAATGAAGTAGTTGTGACGTCGATGTCAACACAAGCCTGGTAGAGGCTGACTGTTGGACTGCTGCAAGTTTTGCTTTCTATTCAGCTACTTTTCATTTTCTAACTTCTGAATTGGGGGGTATATTTTTTTCCTAAATAAATTGTGATTTGTTTCCAAATGATTTTCAGTATTTAATTTCGTTGACACCACAACATGGCTGCCTCAGAGTAAACACACACATTCTCATTTTATCTCAACAACAAAAAAGCGTCTCTAGTAGTATACATCTAGTGATATATGCAACAAAACTTTCACATTCTTTGTACTTTCAATGGTGCCGTAACTTTCATAAATCTATTCTTTCTTTATACTCTCAGGCAATAAAAAACAGTGACAAGTTTATTTATTCAAGATAAGTTTTAAAAACTTCCTTTAGAATTAAAGGTAACAGCTTAGGCCGTTACACATGCTACACGACGCTACGTTAACGAAGTAACTACACGCCAAACGCGAAACACCGCGTTAATTAAGCGAGATCAAAGAGTTCCCGGTAGACGCGCTGCGAAGACGCGCAGCGAGGGGCCGCGTTTAATGTTAACCAAGATCAAAGAGTTCCCGTTAGACGGACCGCGTTTACATCAAAGAATCTGCCTCCCGTGGTGAAATCTCCGTAGCCGGTAAGTGTTTATCAGGAGTGTCATTTAACAGGGGAATTTCACGATACCGATGTTTTAATGTGAGATGCTTGGGGGTAATTAATATCTTTGCGCTGGTTCGTGTTCAAAGACCGTGTTTCGCTGTGAAAAGTTTTGATTGAATGTTTGAGTGTCAGAGTGGTCAGGGGTACGTTAATGACTTTTTTATCATCTGAAGATTAGAATACCACTTATCAGGGGAATTTTACTGGGCGGTTGTTTTAATGCAAGATGTTTAGGGGGAAATTAATATGTTTGTACTGGAGAGTACTTGATCGATCAAAGAGGTTAGAACTGTATATAAGTAGATTCAAGCAGCCAGGATTTTATTCTCACTCTCTAAAGCAGTTTCAACGAGTGGACAACAGTAATGGTGAACCTTACAGATAAGAAAACTTAGTTCCAAACCCCAAAATTTCGTCTCATAACTAAAAAGTTGAACTCAAAACATTAAAAATCTAGGTCCAAAGTCAAAATAGTTAGACACGGTAGGGCAAAAGGGCATATTCTTTCCAACCAATACTCCCTATTCTTCTACACATCTGCATCTCGAAGCCTTCGAATTTATATTCAATGTTTGGCTACTGACTATATTTTGCGCCGATTGCTCAGAGTCGATTCTATATTCAACCACTGAACTCTCTGTCGATGTAGTAGACACGTATGTCATGTCATTGTAACAGTCATGTCAATGTAACAGTCATGTCAATGTAACAGTCATTTCGTTGTAAAAGTCATCTCGTTGTAACAGACACGTATGTCATGTCGTTTTATCAGAGACGTATGGTATGTCGTGATGGATGAATGTAGGTTGTCGACTGTGCCATGATGGATGAATGTAGGTTGTCGACTGTGCCATGATGGATGAATGTAGGTTGTCGACTGTGCCATGATGGATGAATGTAGGTTGTCGACTGTGCCATGATGGATGAATGTAGGTTGTCGACTGTGCCATGATGGATGAATGTAGGTTGTCGACTGTGCCATGATGGATGAATGTAGGTTGTCGACTGTGCCATGATGGATGAATGTAGGTTGTCGACTGTGCCATGATGGATGAATGTAGGTTGTCGACTGTGCCATGATGGATGAATGTAGGTTGTCGACTGTGCCATGATGGATGAATGTAGGTTGTCGACTGTGTCGGGATGGATGAATGTAGGTTGTCGACTGTGTCGAGATGGATGAATGTAGGTTGTCGACTGTGCCATGATGCTTGTATGTAGGTTGTCTATGTGTCGGGATGGATCATGTAGATTGTCGACTGTGTCGAGATGGATGAATGTATGTTGTCGACTGTGCCATGATGCTTGTATGTAGGTTGTCTAGTGTCGCATGATGGGTGCATGTAGGTTGTCGACTGTGTCGGGATGGCTGTTTGTAGGTTTTCTAGTGTGCCATGATGCTTGTATGTAGTTTGGCTAGTGTGTCGGGATGGATCATGTAGATTGTCGACTGTGTCGAGATGGATGAATGTATGTTGTCGACTGTGCCATGATGCTTGTATGTAGGTTGTCTAGTGTCGCATGATGGATGCATGTATGTTGTCGACTGTGTCGGGATGGCTGTTTGTAGGTTTTCTAGTGTGTCGGGATGGATGCATGTAGGTTGTCGACTGTGTCGAGATGGATGAATCGTTCAAGTGCCCCGTCACGCCAAGTGGCGTATAGTGAATATGTTGTTAGTGACCATAATTTTTATAGATCTTCGGCACATGATTTATGGGGTAATGTGGTTGGTATTACGCCTGTGTCGCTTTACTTTCCCAGAGAAAATCCGGTATCCATATAATGCTGGGTGAACCCGGAGCCGTCGGTGGGGATCGAACCCTACCTCTTGTCCTTTGTTGCCCAGTTTACTAACCACTGAGCTATCGCGACTTCTCCAACCACCCCCCTCCCCCACCCATCCGTAGTAATAGCAGAAAGCTGTTCAAGCGGCTTGTCAATTTCTGTTACATGCTATTTGAATGTTTTAAATACGTCGTCAACTTTTGTTCTCGTTTTCTGGGCCAGAATTGATAACCGCACTTTTTTTTACAGTGATGTCGGTGAACACCATTCTTGCCATGACCGCCGACAGCGAGATATCTGCTATGTTTGTGGACTCGTCAAATTGATGGGAGTGGAACTGACAAATTGTTATGTCATTCTCCAACTGAGTTTGCAAGTCACCAGCGATTGCTTTTATTCTTCTCGTGATGAGACGCACCAAGATGGAAGCTTGTCCGCGTCCAAGCCATGGTGTCAACAAATTTGACTTTGAGCGTCGTGTTATCTGTCGTCACAGCGAGTTGGCGGATTTTCAGAAATGTGGCCACGAGTTTGATGGTGGATGTTTGTACACAGTTCGTTGGCCACCGATGTAGATCAAGTCTTTATTATGCTGGCTTCGTTGCGACCTTGGCAGGTAGTGACCTAACTTGTGCAGACGGTTGGTTTGGGGCAAATTGTACAATGTCACTGCTATAGTGGCTCAGTTTGTGACAAAATTACGGGGACATGCCCAAACAATGACAGTTGTCAGCATGGGTATTTCGGACCCCAGTGTCAGTGCTTAGATCTCGTTTATAAATACGCCCAAAAATCTGATCCTACTTTCCTGTTTGATAACAATTATACCACATGTAAACCGGACACATATTCTACATCAGTTGAGGCAACTCTCAATCAATCTTTGCCGTTCTCCTGGTTTAAGATTTATGTGAATGACTTAACAATCCGGACAGTTTCACGGTAAAACTAAATGGTTTATTCTCATATAACAATGAATCAAGGTCTGTAGTTAGTTCGCATGAGATTGATGTCTTTTGCTCTGGTGCTGGTCTGATTAACAGGTTATGGATCGAAGGGCCGATGGTTTCAAATGTCTCCTCCAGCTGCATTGGCAGGGGTCGGAGTGTGGCTCTCAGACAGAGCACAAACCAGACCGACACATTTGATGCTTGTTGTGCGGGAGACGGATGTGGACCAGTGGCCGCAGTTAATGGCAAAATAAATACCAATCTCTATGACAATGACTGCACACGCACGCACATACACACACACACACACACACACACACACAAACACAAACACATACACACACATAATATTTAGAAGTGGAACCAATTTTGTTTACTGGTATCTGAACTATGCCACGTCCCGGAAGATTCACACCTTTGGAATTTATCATCGAGCTAGCACTGTGGTTCGGGTGGAGAGTGCCACTCTACAGGCTTTCTCTGACAGTGGCGGTGTGGTGTTCCAGTATAATGATATATCATACCCAAATATTTATGTGAACACTATTGTAGTTACCACACAAGCGTCAATGGCCCACATTAAGATTGAGTTCTCACCGACCATTTCGCAGGCCGACAGTGCACTGACGGTGTGTGAGGTGTAGATATTTACAGACACTTATTGTCTGGATGGACATTCTTGGTCGTTTTGTGCAGTGTGTAGTCGCTGTTGCAAAGGCTGCAACGTAATCATCGGTACGTGTCACGGCAACTGTTCACATGGGATATATGGACACGACTGCTCCGGGTCTAGTCTCAGTGTCTGTCCTTTATGTGAGGAGAAATTCGGAAAATGCCTACAATGTAAACATCCTGGCTACACCTGTAATGACACTTGTCCCGATGGTAATTTTGGGCTACAGTGCAAACAGACGAGTTCTGAGTGCTGTGACATCATATGTAACCCGGAAAGTACAGACTATTCGTGCAAGGAAACGTACTATGGGTCAGACTGCACTCTCAAATGTCCGGACAACTGTTTCAATGACATCTGTGAGCAGTTAACCGGGAACTGTACATGCAAGGGAACGTTCTACGGGTCAGACTGCACTCTCAATTTTCCGGACAACTGTTTGAACGAAACCTGTGAACAGTTAATCGGCGCTTGCGTCTCGTTATGTCGATGATTCCCACGTTAAGAAGAGTATGCCGACTACAACAAACCCAAGCATATGGATACCTTAATGTGTTTCTGTGCTGGACATGGTTCATTTCTTGGTGTTTTTCCGTGAAGCCATGGCTCATATCTTGATGTGTTTCTGTGCTAGCCATGGCTCATATCTTAGCTTGTGTGTGTGTGTTGGCCATGGTTCATATCTTTGTGTGTGTCGTGTTAGTCATATCTCATAACTTGGTGTGTCCGTATTAATCATGTCTCATTTCTTTATGTGTGTATGTGTTTAGTCATATCTCATATCTTAGTGTGTATCTGTGTTAGTCATGTGTCATATCTTTGTGTGTGCATGTTTGGGTTAGTGCTATCTCATATTTTTGTATGCATGTTTATGTTAGTCATATCTCATATCTTTGTGTGTGCATGTCTGTGTCTGTCACATCTCATATCCTTGTGTGTACATGGTTATGTTAGTCACATCTCATATCTTGTGTGTGCATGTCTTTGTTGGTCATATCTCATATCTTTGTGTGTGCAAGTCTATGTTGGTCATATCTCATATCTTTGTGTGCATGTTAATGTTAGGCATGTGTCATATCTTTGTGTGTGCATGTCTATGTCGGTCATATCTCATATCTTTATGTGCATGTTTATGTTAGTCATGTGTCATATATCTTGATGTGTGTCAGTGTTAGTGACGCCTCGTATCGCTGTGTGCATGTCTGTGTTGGTCACCTCTAGTGACTCAGGCAAATGGTGCTCGTAAACCTGGGAGAGCCGACCATCTAAGGGCAGAATCCCCCTACAGAAAAGATCATCTGCTGCCTTGCAGTAAGATTGGGAACAACCAAAGGCTAAGGAATGCAAACCTGAATAAAATGCTGGCTAAAATCGGATGCACTGGGCCACTGGCGCAGAACACAGTGCAACGTTTTAACGGGTGTTCAATCAGAGTGGATCTGGCCGGACTCTAATTGTGATGTTCTGTCTGTTGGGGTGATCAACACACTTAACCTGACAGCTGACTTCATGTGAGAGTCTGGAATCCTACTCTGATTGAGTCCTGATCGCAGAGAGAGAGAGAGAGAGAGCTATAGATTCTTCTCGTGACGAGAATAGAATTGAAATTTTGATAACTGAAGATCGTTTATTGCTGACATTAATTCTATATTATTAGAAAACCCATCAAACAGACTTTCTGCACCAGCCTGAAAAGTTGCTTTCAACAACACACCATCTTGAAGCGGTTTTTTTTCTTCTTCGCCACGACGTACGCAATGAAGTAGTTGTGACGTCGATGTCAACACAAGCCTGGTAGAGGCTGACTGTTGGACTGCTGCAAGTTTTGCTTTCTATTCAGCTACTTTTCATTTTCTAACTTCTGAATTGGGGGGTATATTTTTTTCCTAAATAAATTGTGATTTGTTTCCAAATGATTTTCAGTATTTAATTTCGTTGACACCACAACATGGCTGCCTCAGAGTAAACACACACATTCTCATTTTATCTCAACAACAAAAAAGCGTCTCTAGTAGTATACATCTAGTGATATATGCAACATAACTTTCACATTCTTTGTACTTTCAATGGTGCCGTAACTTTCATAAATCTATTCTTTCTTTATACTCTCAGGCAATAAAAAACAGTGACAAGTTTATTTATTCAAGATAAGTTTTAAAAACTTCCTTTAGAATTAAAGGTAACAGCTTAGGCCGTTACACATGCTACACGACGCTACGTTAACGAAGTAACTACACGCCAAACGCGAAACACCGCGTTAATTAAGCGAGATCAAAGAGTTCCCGGTAGACGCGCTGCGAAGACGCGCAGCGAGGGGCCGCGTTTAATGTTAACCAAGATCAAAGAGTTCCCGTTAGACGGACCGCGTTTACATCAAAGAATCTGCCTCCCGTGGTGAAATCTCCGTAGCCGGTAAGTGTTCATCAGGAGTGTCATTTAACAGGGGAATTTCACGATACCGATGTTTTAATGTGAGATGCTTGGGGGTAATTAATATCTTTGCGCTGGTTCGTGTTCAAAGACCGTGTTTCGCTGTGAAAAGTTTTGATTGAATGTTTGAGTGTCAGAGTGGTCAGGGGTACGTTAATGACTTTTTTATCATCTGAAGATTAGAATACCACTTATCAGGGGAATTTTACTGGGCGGTTGTTTTAATGCAAGATGTTTAGGGGGAAATTAATATGTTTGTACTGGAGAGTACTTGATCGATCAAAGAGGTTAGAACTGTATATAAGTAGATTCAAGCAGCCAGGATTTTATTCTCACTCTCTAAAGGAGTTTCAACGAGTGGACAACAGTAATGGTGAACCTTACAGATAAGAAAACTTAGTTCCAAACCCCAAAACTTCGTCTCATAACTAAAAAGTTGAACTCAAAACATTAAAAATCTAGGTCCAAAGTCAAAATAGTTAGACACGGTAGGGCAAAAGGGCATATTCTTTCCAACCAATACTCCCTATTGTTCTACACATCTGCATCTCGAAGCCTTCGAATTTATATTCAATGTTTGGCTACTGACTATATTTTGCGCCGATTGCTCAGAGTCGATTCTATATTCAACCACTGAACTCTCTGTCGATGTAGTAGACACGTATGTCATGTCATTGTAACAGTCATGTCAATGTTACAGTCATTTCGTTGTAATAGTCATCTCGTTGTAACAGACACGTATGTCATGTCGTTTTATCAGAGACGTATGGTATGTCGTGATGGATGAATGTAGGTTGTCGACTGTTCCATGATGGATGAATGTAGGTTGTCGACTGTGCCATGATGGATGAATGTAGGTTGTCGACTGTGCCATGATGGATGAATGTAGGTTGTCGACTGTGCCATGATGGATGAATGTAGGTTGTCGACTGTGCCATGATGGATGAATGTAGGTTGTCGACTGTGTCGGGATGGATGAATGTAGGTTGTCGACTGTGTCGAGATGGATGAATGTAGGTTGTCGACTGTGCCATGATGCTTGTATGTAGGTTGTCTAGTGTCGCATGATGGATGCATGTAGGTTGTCGACTGTGTCGGGATGGCTGTTTGTAGGTTTTCTAGTGTGCCATGATGCTTGTATGTAGGTTGTCTAGTGTGTCGGGATGGATCATGTAGATTGTTGACTGTGTCGAGATGGATGAATGTATGTTGTCGACTGTGCCATGATGCTTGTATGTAGGTTGTCTAGTGTCGCATGATGGATGCATGTAGGTTGTCGACTGTGTCGGGATGGCTGTTTGTAGGTTTTCTAGTGTGTCGGGATGGATGCATGTAGGTTGTCGACTGTGTCGAGATGGATGAATGTAGGTTGTCGACTGTGTCGAGATGGATGAATGTAGGTTGTCGACTGTGTCGAGATGGATGAATGTAGGTTGTCGACTGTGTCGAGATGGATGAATGTAGGTTGTCTAGTGTCGCATGATGGATGCATGTAGGTTGTCGACTGTGTCGGGATGGCTGTTTGTAGGTTTTCTAGTGTGTCGGGATGGATGCATGTAGGTTGTTGACTGTGTCGAGATGGATGAATGTGGGTTGTCGACTGTGTCATGATGCTTGTATGTAGGTTGTCTAGTGTCGCATGATGGTTGAATGTAATTGTCGAGTGTGCTCCAACAAACCGCCGTGTCATTTAAACTTCTTTGAACACAATGGACACGGATGTTCACCAGAAGAAACCTCATTATGAGAAACCGTCTGGAGAAAATCCAATAACCCTTTCGTCAACCATATTTAACATACCTAGTTAAACTTCAATCTCAACAATACTTATCATACCTACTTTAAACACATTAATAAAATTGAATAACCTTTTATCGATAAGCCTTAACGTACTTTAAGAGAAAACAATCCAACTTACTGTGTAAAATAGAATCTCAATCCGTTAGAATGAATAGTAACTTTCCTTGAAGCAACCAAACTTATAACACGAAAGCCCTGAAGGGTCTAGTTTAAATATAAATTGGTAACAAATGAATACATTATCCAATCAGAGAGTGACTATGCCAACATCGACTGATATTTGGATTAACCAATCAGAGAAGAGTATTAGCATGGGAGGCGGAGCAAAGAAATGACTGACATCTGTATTATAACCATTCAGAGAAGAGTATTAGCATGGGAGGCGGAGCAAAGAAATGACTGACATCTGTATTATAACCATTCAGAAAAGAGCATTACTATGAACGGCAGAGTGATTAACCAATTATAGAAGAGCGTAGCTTTGAAAACGGTTCCAGTTCCATCTTAAGGTAAATGAATTGGTCGGGTTCTCAGCGAGGATCGTGGGCGTTTCTGGTCCATAGAATGTGTTTGGATAAACTTATGAAGGAGTTTATGTTCCTGGGGGTTGATATTATTCACACATATGATAAGGCGTGTAAGAAACATTCCAAGTTTTATAAAGCGATGGCTAACCTAGTATATACATGATCGGAGAGAAATGAGCTGTTATTTACTGGAATAATTCAGCGAGTCGGTGGTCATGATATCTACGCCACGTTTGTAACCATCGTTATCGAAATACTTTCAGACCGAGTTCACAATTTCGGTCGTCTTGTCGTTCTATATACCCTCGCCTATCGATTAGTCAAGAATCATATCAAAGACATGTTCGACTCTGATTCCGACATTTGTGTTTTAGAAACGGACTTTGGTACTTGGACCGGTGTTATCATCGGAAGAGAATTTGGAGAGTGGTTACTAAAAGAAGGTAGTTTGGACAATTTTCTAGACCTCTCTAACGAAGAAGCTACAACACTGTGGGCTCTACTTCGCAACAGCCTTTGGTTTTTAAGAGCTTTACCTATAAATGTTTATCTGTGAGTTTATATATTTTCCCTAATAAAAGTTTGGTAACCCCACAGCATTTGTTACTGCCTTACAATATTGTTTACCAGGTCACGACACCCCTCGCACAGATGCTGAGGGTTGTCCTGTAGTAGGCCTGTGATTGTAATAAGAATGGTTTGCTCCAGCTTTGAAATCTGAAATTTTCACAAAAAGAGATGGTGTTACTCAGTTCCCCTATAATGGGGATGTTGAGTTACTAAAAATAGATTTTGATCTCTGATGCAATACCTGATTAGTTACTAAAAATAGAATGTGACCTATGATCCAATAACAGAATACTCATTGCACTGGTGACCAATTGAGACTGATGGAAAAGTGAATTCCCAGTCATAGAAAAGTATGTTGTCACGATAGGTGTGTCAATAACAAGGAATAAAAATCATTAAAGACATCCTAATTAAGTTGTGAAATTTTGGTGGTTGAGAGATAAATCTGAAGATAAGCACACCAAACTATAAGAACAAGGAAACAATCGTATATTACACACTCTTAGAGCCAGTGTTAAGTTAACACGTATTTATCTGTAGTTAAAATAGAAGGTTATAAATTGAGTAGAGGTAAACTTATACCTTATGGCTCATCTACTTTTTCGAATAAACTCAAGTTCAGAAGAGGAAGACAGTGATGAAGATAGTGATGTGTCAATGAGCACGAAAACCACGACAATATGGCCTAGTGGTAATTTTAATAATGGTTTAACTTTAGACTCAATTTTCAAAAAGACAAATATACTTGAAAGGTTTTTAAACTCTAGTGAAACCTCTGACACCTACATCACCGGCTCTCAAAATCAGGGAGCTGGAAGACTGGAGATTCCAACTGAAATAATTAACAACCACTCCTCGACTGGTAATAGAGATATACAAATCTTTGAACATGATATTTATTTTGAACAAATTAACGCAACGTGGAACGAACAATACGCTTGCAGCCAGCAAAGTGATACACTAAACGATAGAGCTACCAAGGTAAGTAATTGCTTTGGAGTCGAGTTTACCTTTCTAAACGATAGAGCTACCAAGGTAGTAATTGCTTTGGAGTCGAGTTTACCTTTTGATTTTGATATTCTGTTTCGCCTTCATTATCTTTATTACTGGGTTATTACACAACTAGTAGAGACATTATCTTTATTGATGATGATAAATAGTAAATTTCCACATGTAATGAAAATTGTGAAACTAGTTGCTAGTAATGATTGACGTTATAATAAAGGAAACCGAAAAAATAAAGGACTCATCCTTGATACCATAAAGAAGTAACTGTAACATCAAAGAAAAAGACAAGTGGAATAATATTAATACTGGTAAATCCTTTGAAGTGTTATCCTCTGGAGGTGGAGTAGAGTAAATTTTACGTAGAAGCAGGTTTAACTTACCCAAGAGACTCATGGACAATAGGTTACTAGGTGAGAAGCGAAAGAGATATCCAATACTTGGATGTTGTGACTTGTAATGAGAACCGCTGTAATAACTTGTACCAACTTGAAAACGTGAGGGGTGAAAAGACAGAGGGAAACAAAGAGAAATGACATCAGCTACAGAGTTGTGCAGAGATATTTTATTATAAAGTGTTTTTCATTTAGAAGTTTTTGCTGGCTTTTAAACCTAAATTGTCTCGTTTCTTCTAGGTTCATTTTTGTGAAGAAACGATTGTTTTAACAATCCACGATGATGAAAATGACGAACCCAATTATTCTTGGCAGCAGTTTTCTATAGACAAGGAGCGCTTCATAAACCGTATACAAGAATGTGGCAAAATTATTTCCCCCATCCTAGCTATTGATCACAGAGCCAAGATTCTAAAAAAGTATTTCAGAAGTAATAGAAACTAAAGTTTAGTTGATATTTTACTTGCCAAGCCCAATCCTGTATTCACAAGAACACTTCCCTCTAATGAGCATAACATTCTATACTCGAGTTTGTCTCCAACTTGTCAGTGTAGGCCCCGCCCTCTGGATCATCATTTGTTTTGATGACTCCATGGATACATCGGCTTCGTGGAACAAACTTCCCATGACTCATCAAAGATGGCCGCTCTCTGAACATGTCTCATCACGTCCAATGACGTATTGCATCAGTTACTATAAATAGAACGTATTCCATTGGTTACTATAAATAGACTGACCACGCCCCCTTGTTACAGGGTATAAAGGGCAGCCGTTCTCAGTGCTGCTACATACAGAAAGTCAGATCCCTGCTACCAAGTCGTGTGCTTTTTAGAATGGAGTCCGTTAGAATGGATATGTGTGATTCCGCTGTTAATGTTGACTGTGATGGTGCTTTTTTCTATGCCGCTCGTAATGGCGAGTATGTAAAGCCTCTACAGAATAATGATTTGAAGGCTGTCTCAGTTTCGAGATATCGAGCAAAGACTTTAATTCATCTTAGAAAATACGATGGCAAAAAGGGGTTGAAATTCCCAACACGTTACGGTATAACACTAACACAGCCTGAATTTGAGACTTTAGTGGGTCTGAAGTCTACGATTCTCTCAGAGTGTGACAGACTACGAGTAGCCACAGGTGATGCGTCTACGATTCTCTCAGCTGAGTGTGACAGTATACAAGCAACCACTGATGGAGCATCTACATTTCGCTCAGACTATGACAGAGAACAAACGACCAATGAGGGTGAGTGGTCGATCGCTGCTCCTCCCGTTTATGACGACTTCCAGGCGTCTACAATTCTCTCAGCAGAGTGTGACGGTTTACAACCAATTACTGATGGAACATCTACATTTCGCTCAGAGTGTGACAAGGAACAAACAGCAAATGAGGGTGACTGGTCGCTCGCTGCTCCTCCCGTTTATGACGACTTCCAGTATCAACAAAGTGACCTTTCGACTGTTCTCACAGACACAGCTCACAAACGAATTGATCCCCGTTCGATCACTAATATAACTGATGGATCTTATGCTATTAAGAACAATAAACAAAATTGTGTTAAATTTTGCGATCCTTGTGTATTTAAAAAACCACGTGGGAGACCACGTAAACTTGTAATTTAAGCATTAAACACATGACTATGTTGTTATATGTGTACTTTTTTAGATGATTTGTATCCATATTTGCACTATTTAAAGCATCATTGTTCAATTATAAACATTTGAATGTGTAACATGTGTTGTCCACGTTGATGTATTGAAATAAATTTATGTTTCATTGTGAAAATAAACATTATAAAAAGATCATATTTGTTTGTTTCTATTTGACTTATTTTAATTTTAATGAGTTTATTCGAAAAAGTAGATGAGCCATAAGGTATAAGTTTACCTCTACTCAATTTATAACCTTCTATTTTAACTACAGATAAATACGTGTTAACTTAACACTGGCTCTAAGAGTGTGTAATATACGATTGTTTCCTTGTTCTTATAGTTTGATGTGCTTATCTTCAGATTTATCTCTCAACCACCAAAATTTCACAACTTAATTAGGATGTCTTTAATGATTTTTATTCCTTGTTATTGACACACCTATCGTGACAACATACTTTTCTATGACTGGGAATTCACTTTTCCATCAGTCTCAATTGGTCACCAGTGCAATGAGTATTCTGTTATTGGATCATAGGTCACATTCTATTTTTAGTAACTAATCAGGTATTGCATCAGAGATCAAAATCTATTTTTAGTAACTCAACATCCCCATTATAGGGGAACTGAGTAACACCATCTCTTGTTGTGAAAATTTCAGATTTCAAAGCTGGAGCAAACCATTCTTATTACAATCACATGCCTACTACAGGACAACCCTCAGCATCTGTGCGAGGGGTGTCGTGACCTGGTAAACAATATTGTAAGGCAGTAACAAATGCTGTGGGGTTACCAAACTTTTATTAGGGAAAATATATAAACTCACAGATAAACATTTATAGGTAAAGCTCTTAAAGACCAAAGGCTGTTGCGAAGTAGAGTCCACAGTGTTGTAGCTTCTTCGTTAGAGAGGTCTAGAAAATTGTCCAAACTACCTTCTTTTAGTAACCACTCTCCAAATTCTCTTCCGATGATAACACCGGTCCAAGTACCAAAGTCCGTTTCTAAAACACAAATGTCGGAATCAGAGTCGAACATGTCTTTGATATGATTCTTGACTAATCGATAGGCGAGGGTATACAGAACGACAAGACGACCGAAATTGTGAACTCGGTCTGAAAGTATTTCGATAACGATGGTTACAAACGTGGCGTAGATATCATGACCACCGACTCGCTGAATTATTCCAGTAAATAACAGCTCATTTCTCTCCGATCATGTATATACTAGGTTAGCCATTGCTTTATAAAACTTGGAATGTTTCTTACACGCCTTATCATATGTGTGAATAATATCAACCCCCAGGAACATAAACTCCTTCATAAGTTTATCCAAACACATTCTATGGACCAGAAACGCCCACGATCCTCGCTGAGAACCCGACCAATTCATTTACCTTAAGATGGAACTGGAACCGTTTTCAAAGTTACGCTCTTCTATAATTGGTTAATCACTCTGCCGTTCATAGTAATGCTCTTTTCTGAATGGTTATAATACAGATGTCAGTCATTTCTTTGCTCCGCCTCCCATGCTAATACTCTTCTCTGAATGGTTATAATACAGATGTCAGTCATTTCTTTGCTCCGCCTCCCATGCTAATACTCTTCTCTGATTGGTTAATCCAGATATCAGTCGATGTTGGCATAGTCACTCTCTGATTGGATAATGTATTCATTTGTTACCAATTTATATTTAAACTAGACCCTTCAGGGTTTTCGTGTTATAAGTTTGGTTGCTTCAAGGAAAGTTACTATTCATTCTAACGGATTGAGATTCTATTTTACACAGTAAGTTGGATTGTTTTCTCTTAAAGTACGTTAAGGCTTATCGATAAAAGGTTATTCAATTTTATTAATGTGTTTAAAGTAGGTATGATAAGTATTGTTGAGATTGAAGTTTAACTAGGTATGTTAAATATGGTTGACGAAAGGGTTATTGGATTTTCTCCAGACGGTTTCTCATAATGAGGTTTCTTCTGGTGAACATCCGTGTCCATTGTGTTCAAAGAAGTCTAAATGACACGGCGGTTTGTTGGAGCACACTCGACAATTACATACAACCATCATGCGACACTAGACAACCTACATACAAGCATCATGACACAGTCGACAACCTACAATCATCCATCTCGACACAGTCGACAACCTACATGCATCCATCCCGACACACTAGAAAACGTACAAACAGCCATCCCGACACAGTCGACAACCTACATGCATCCATCATGCGACACTAGACAACCTACATTCATCCATCTCGACACAGTCGACAACCTACATTCATCCATCTCGACACAGTCGACAACCTACATTCATCCATCTCGACACAGTCGACAACCTACATGATCCATCCCGACACACTAGAAAACCTACAAACAGCCATCCCGACACAGTCGACAACCTACATGCATCCATCATGCGACACTAGACAACCTACATACAAGCATCATGGCACAGTCGACAACATACATTCATCCATCTCGACACAGTCGACAATCTACATGATCCATCCCGACACACTAGACAACCTACATACAAGCATCATGGCACAGTCGACAACCTACATTCATCCATCTCGACACAGTCGACAACCTACATTCATCCATCCCGACACAGTCGACAACCTACATTCATCCATCATGGCACAGTCGACAACCTACATTCATCCATCATGGCACAGTCGACAACCTACATTCATCCATCATGGCACAGTCGACAACCTACATTCATCCATCATGGCACAGTCGACAACCTACATTCATCCATCATGGCACAGTCGACAACCTACATTCATCCATCATGGCACAGTCGACAACCTACATTCATCCATCATGGCACAGTCGACAACCTACATTCATCCATCATGGCACAGTCGACAACCTACATTCATCCATCATGGCACAGTCGACAACCTACATTCATCCATCATGGCACAGTCGACAACCTACATTCATCCATCACGACATACCATACGTCTCTGATAAAACGACATGACATACGTGTCTGTTACAACGAGATGACTATTACAACGGAATGACTGTTACATTGACATGACTGTTACATTGACATGACTGTTACAATGACATGACAAACGTCTCTAATGCATCGACAGAGAGTTCAGTGGTTGAATATAGAATCGACTCTGAGCAATCGGCGCAAAATATAGTCAGTAGCCAAACATTGAATATAAATTCGAAGGCTTCGAGATGCAGATGTGTAGAAGAATAGGGAGTATTGGTTGGAAAGAATATGCCCTTTTGCCCTACCGTGTCTAACTATTTTGACTTTGGACCTAGATTTTTAATGTTTTGAGTTCAACTTTTTAGTTATGAGACGAAATTTTGGGGTTTGGAACTAAGTTTTCTTATCTGTAAGGTTCACCATTACTGTTGTCCACTCGTTGAAACTGCTTTAGAGAGTGAGAATAAAATCCTGGCTGCTTGAATCTACTTATATACAGTTCTAACCTCTTTGATCGATCAAGTACTCTCCAGTACAAACATATTAATTTCCCCCTAAACATCTTGCATTAAAACAACCGCCCAGTAAAATTCCCCTGATAAGTGGTATTCTAATCTTCAGATGATAAAAAAGTCATTAACGTACCCCTGACCACTCTGACACTCAAACATTCAATCAAAACTTTTCACAGCGAAACACGGTCTTTGAACACGAACCAGCGCAAAGATATTAATTACCCCCAAGCATCTCACATTAAAACATCGGTATCGTGAAATTCCCCTGTTAAATGACTCTCCTGATTAACACTTACCGGCTACGGCGATAAATTTATTAGTGTGCTCAAGGGTAATCCTTTGATGTAAACGCGGTCCGTCTAACGGGAACTCTTTGATCTTGCGGCCCCTCGCTGCGCGTCTTCGCGGCTGCGCGTCTACCGGGAACTCTTTGATCTCGCTTAATTAACGCGGTGTTTCGCGTTTGCCGTGTAGTTACTTCGTTAACGTAGCGTCGTGTAGCATGTGTAACGGCCTAAGCTGTTACCTTTAATTCTAAAGGAAGTTTTTAAAACTTATCTTGAATAAATAAACTTGTCACTGTTTTTTATTGCCTGAGAGTATAAAGAAAGAATAGATTTATGAAAGTTACGGCACCATTGAAAGTACAAAGAATGTGAAAGTTATGATACCACCACCACCCCTTCACCATCGCCGCGGGAGGTCACCCCTTCGCAGCACCGACACCGCCACGAGAGGTCACCACGACCGGAACAAAAATGGGCGGGTAGACTCTCATATAAGGAAAAACAAATCTGCCGGTAGACTATTTATATAAAGAAAAAAAAAAGCTGCCGGTAGACTATTTATATAAGGAAAAAAAATCTGCCGGTAGACTATTTATATAAGGAATATTCTGCCGCTGGCGGTAGTTTTGTTGCATATATCACTAGATGTATACTACTGTCTCTCCCCACTCACCACTGAAATTAGACATGTATGGTCGCTGTTTCTTCCCTGGAGGACTCAACGTAAATATGCGGAATGTCCGCAACACGGATAACCACATACATACACACTCACACATACAATTTATAGGCGCTGATATTCGTCTGTGTCTACTCCGATAAGAAATTAAATGACAGACACAACACCACAGCGGCAAATATTTTCTATTTATGTTTATTAATGTTTACTTCTACACAAACCTTCCAAGATACGCAACAAGGCTAACTTCAACCGCTAAATCAGCTTTGTTCTGACAATTTGATGCCGATGGTTACCGATTTTGTTCTTGAGAAGGAAAAGTAAAGTCATCGTTTGCTTCATCCTTTCTTTTCTTCTCCCTCTCAATCTATCTGTTGGCGGACAGTAGTTACATCACTAGATGGAGTGAGGCTGCAACTTCCCGGGCACAAAGAAAACACGCAACGTGGGCAGCACCGAGTTAAGAACCACTGCTCTGGAGTTTTGTGTAGAGTTAGTCAAAACAACTGCTGGGACCACACGACACCAACGACTATATAACATTGTTCTTTTGCACAACTTGTCAACAACATTAACAATCAATTGGTTTAGTTAGCAGCCATTTAGTAATTCTAGTTCTTTTTGGTTAAATACAGTTCCAACAGGACTGTCACAGTATGGTCCTTTATAACCTTTGATACAGGAAGAATATTCACTATCAATGTGATCACGTATTCCATTCACACAACTGGCAGAACAGGTTAATTCACAGTTTCGTTCAAAACGGTTCTCAATGCAACCTGAAAGTAAGAGAGAGTACTTGCAAGTGTTAGCAGAAAAAATTATTGACCACACGTCAAAAGTGAACACGTGATAATATGTGAGGCAGAGAGAGAGATAAAGGAAAAGTGAGAGAGGGAGAGGGAGAGAGAGAGAGAGAAAGAAAGAGAGAGAGAATCAATGACAAATATAGGAGCGTATGTGCGCTGGTACTTTAACTTGATTTAATAGATTTATCGATCCGGTCTCAACAATAATAATATTATACTATTGAGCCCTGACACGTCGACATGTTGACTTGACTTGACTTAATCCTCTTGTTAGCCGTGAGCTATGAGCTCTTTACAGCTTAATGCCTCTCGCATGAAGGCGCAGATCCTTCTCAGTTGTACAGCTGCAGAGTACAGTGTGCTATTGATGGATGGAAGTAGTGTGAGTAACATGCTCCGTCGATTTTGTAAATGGGGACAGTGTAGTAGCAGGTGATCTACTGTCTCAGATTGTTGACAGCAGTGTCTGCAAATTGGATCTTGTTGTGTTTTTATTCTGCTCAGGTGTTGATTTGTAGGAGCATGGCCTGTTCTCAGCTGGAATATCAGGCTTTGATCCCTTCATCTGAGCTCCCCCACAGGATCAAGGGGGTCTGGTTTTGTTTGATATCTGTAGAGTAGGCGTCCAGTCTTAGCTGAAGCCCACATATTTAACCATTCCTCGTGGTAGTTGTTTCTCAAAATTTGCTTGCATGTTTTGAGACTAACGTGAACAGGAAGCTGTGGTAGAGATGCTCCTAGTTTAGCCAACTTATCTGCTCTCTCATTTCCCGCAATGCTGATGTGACCAGGGATCCATTGTAAGGTTACAGCCACGCCATAGGTAGTGGAGAGTTGGTTGGATAAAGATCTTATATTGGAAACATCAGATGTTAGTCCGCTTTCAATTGCTTCGAGTGCTGATTTTGAATCCGAGAAAATATATATATTTTCCGGTGCGATGGTGTCACATTCAAAGTCTACAAATATCCTTCTGAGTGCTCTCTTTATAGCTATAATTTCTGCTGAGTAATTGGAGCAGTATTCTCTGCATGGACCATAAATTAAGGGGAAAGTCGTCTGGGTGAGAGTAGGGATACTTGACAACAGCACCGTAACCAGCATTTAGGGTGGCCTTGAATGCAGATACTTCAGTATAAACGTGAACGGCATTGCATGGATACTGGTCAATGGTTTCCAGCGCTATCGCTTTGAGAATGGGAGGTAGAGTATTTATATCTGCTAAGGGGTTGGAGAGCTCAGTCCTGACATCGGGGACAACTATTTGGTGACAAAGTGCTTCAGGGCGGATGGGCATATCTTTGAGTCTGTCTGCTGGAAGGTGATGTTTGGAGCTGTAGTTAGTTGCATGGTCTAAGAAGGATGATTTCTTAAACCGGGTTTTCTGCCGCCACTTTTCTACCATAATGCGATTTTCACCATTTGGTTCCGTCCGCAAATATCTCTCGTAGGTTTCCACTACAGCACGTTCTCTTCGAATGTCAAGAGGTTCGATGTTATTGTGTATTTCGCAAGCATTATTTGGTGTTGATTTCATAGCACCGCTAATAAATCTCAGGGCTTGATTTTGAATTTTATCTAAGCTTTGGAGTAGAGTCTTGCTAGCAATAGATTGCAGAGTCTATTACTGATCGCACGTAACCAATATAGAGTTGACGCAGTTGTTGTTGGTCTGACCCCATTCACATGTGGCGAGATGTTTGCTGATCCTGAGTCTAGTTGTGGTTTTCTCTATCAGCTTGTTTATGTGTTGTTTCAGAGATAGCTTTCGGTCTAAGTCAACTCCCAGGTATCTCGGATATTTGTCATAGTTTAGTTTCTCTCCGTTCCTCCAGACATCTATTACTTCCCCTTTGACTTTGTTGCTTAGGGTAAATATACTGTAGACTGTCTTCTTAGTGCTAGGCTCTAACTTCAAGAACTTACAGTAAGCAGCAATGGTAGTGAGGTTCGTATTTATGTTATGGGTAAGGGCTTGAATATTCTTGCCTCTTATCCAGATGGCAAGGTCGTCCGCAAAAAGTGCCTTACGACATGTGATATATTCTGGCATGTCATTTATAAACATAAGGAACAATGTGCAACTTAGGGCTGATCCTGAGGTAGGCCTTCCTCCAGGGTTCTTTGTTTGGAAGTTGTTCCCGTGTATGTTGTTTGTATTGTTCGATTACAAAAGTAGCCCTTTATCCACTTGTACATTCGTCCTGATATTCCCATTTTTTGCAGTTTAAATAGAAGACCCTTTCTCCAGACTGTGTCATACGCTTGTTTCAGGTCAATGAATGTGGCTATTACATGTTTTTGCTCCTGTAATGAGTCACATATCTTTTTAGTGAGTCTTATCAGCTGGTCCATGGTACGCTTGTTCTTTCTGAATCCTACTTGGTAATTGTTGAGTGTCTTCGTGTTCTCAATCCACCAGTACAGCCTTTTGTTGACCATTTGTTCTGTTATTTTCCCCAGATTAGAGGTCAGGGAAATTGGTATGTAACTGCTGAGGTCGTATGGACCTCAAAAGTGAACACTTTACCTTTCTTCAGGAAGGGTGTTACATTTGCTTTCTTCCACTGAGCCGGCAGTTTACCCTCTCTCCACGTTATGTTGATAACTCTAAGATAACAGCAAGTTCTTTGATCGAGAGGTTGGTAATAAGTTCGTTGGTTAGTCTATCGGGGCCAGCTGATTTCCCCTTTTTACATTTATCAAGTGCAGCTGTTAGCTTTGGAAGGGTGAAATCTTTTTCAAAGACTTCAATGCTTACTGTATGACGCTTTTCCATATCTTTGGTAAGTTTGTTAATAGCGTAGTCTAGTCTTTGGTTGTCTCGTTGTTTGTTGATACTGGCGATGTAATTGTTAAGGGCTTCTGTTTTCTGTGTACTAGCTGGTATTACTTCCGAACCCGCCTTTAGTGGCACAATGTTCGAGCGTCTTTTTTGGCCTGATAGGTTATAAATAAGGCGCCATGCTTGCTTGCCTTCCTTTCTTAAATCCAGGTTTTCACATTTCTTGACCCATGTGACCTTCTTTGCTTTAGCGCTTAGTAGTTTAACTTTCGCTGTCAATCTGTTGTAATTTGTTTTGTTGGCGGGGGTTGGATGTTTCTCGATTAGTCTTCTTGCTTTTTTACTTTCTTTGACAATGCACTCTATTTCTTCGTTCCAGAACGGTTTGAATTTACTACAGCGTCCTCGGGGGATGGATTGTTTAGCAGATTGTAGAATAGCTGCGGTGATGTTGTTATAGACAGTGTCAATATCAGCTATTATATCTATCTCTTGAAATCCTTGGTTTACTAGGTTCCGGAATGTTGCCCAATCAGCCTTTTTATAACTGAATGGCACTGTTGCTGGACAACTACTTATGGTTTCTTTATTGTTGGAAATTTCTAGTATAATTGGTCTGTGGTCACTACCTATGTCATCGAGGACACTGAGGGAGCACTTGGGATGGATGTCAGCTGTCACCAGAGTCAGGTCGGGTCTACTTGAGGTTCCACTGGCTCTATGAAGGAGTGTAGGTGGGGAATCGGAGTTTTGAAGTAATATAAGGGTAGTTAAATTTATGCGTTCTTCAATGATCAATCCTGTGTGGTTTCTGTCTTTATAGCCCCATAGCTGGGAGTGGCCACTCATATCTCCTGCTACGATAGTTCTGAAAATATCAGTGTTTGTAAAGAGTGGTAGGCTGATCATGTTTTTTGGTGGGTTGTATACATTAATAATTTTTAGCGGTTGGTTGTTTGTACAAACTGTCACTTCTTGGATATCAGTTTCTTCATTGGTTTCCACTGGGGAAACCTCAGCATGTATGTCGTTCCGAATGAGCGACATGATCCCTTGAAATTTCCGACACTTGCAGCGGTGTGCGGTGTAGCCTGTAATATGGAAATGAGCTTCTCTTTGTAGCATTATTTCCTGGATGAGTGCAACGTGGATGTTTTGATGAAGAAACTTACAAAAAACATTAGTAGAATAACCATTGCAATAGACAAACAGAAAGCTGCAAGACGGGAAAACCAAGATGCAAAACACATGCATTTAGCACCAGAAGAGCATCAGACGACCATCTTTACCCCAAATGAATTAAATGTTGTCCTCAAAGGATTGAAGCTCAAAAGTTCCCCTGGTAAAGATGGAATCACCAACGAAATGCTCATAAATCTGGCACAGAAAGCCACGAGTCAGCTTCTAAGGATAATACATGCTAGCTGGAAGAGAGGTCATATGCCGGCAATCTGGAAAAAAAGCTATTATAGTGCCCATCCTCAAGCGTGGAAAAGACCCACTAGACCCATGTAGCTACAAACCAATTAGCTTACAGAGCTGCCTAAGTAAACTCATGGAAAGGCTGGTTAACAGAAGACTTCAGTGGCATTTGGAGACAAAACAACAAATCGTACCACAACAAAGTGGCTTCCATCAGAACAGATCAACTGAAGATCTGGTCACCAACATCGCACAGGAAATAGAGGATGCTCACAAGAAAAGAAACACACACTGGCAGTGTTGATCGACATGGAGAAGGCTTTTGATAGGGTATATCGAGAGGGTTTAAAGAACAAGCTTTTTAGACTTGGCATCCAGGGTCGTTTATTCAATTGGGTCTCTCAATACCTTCAGGATAGAACGGCCAGAGTACAAGTACAAGGTCGACTGAGCAAGAAGTTCACAATCGAACAAGGTGTCCCACAAGGCGGAGTCTTGTCCCCAATACTTTTTTAAATTTTCATAAATGACATCATAATGGACATTCCACCCCGAATACGCTCAGCAATATACGAAGATGATCTAGCGTTATGGGCGTGCGAGGAAAGTATGTCGGTGGCTGGATCCAGGATACAAGATGCCCTAGGTGAACTTGAAAAAAATGGACGAACACCTGGATCTTACCAATTAACGATTTAAAAAAAAACTACATGTACAATGTTCAGCCTATCAAGAAACACACTCACTGCAAACTTGAAGATAAAAGACCTTACACTCCCTATTGACCAAAACCCAACATCTCTTGGCGTCACCATGAATCGCATGATGACTTGTAAAAATCAGATAGATAGAGCAAGAAAAAAAGCCAGAAAACGAACAAATATTATGAAGAAATTGGCAGGAACGGACTGGGGAGCAGACAGTAATATCTTGAAACGACTATACGTAGGAAGAGTCAGACCAGTCCTAGAGTATGGAATTACAGTCTGGGCTATGGCTTACAAATCACACCTTAGCAAAATAAACAGAACACAGAACCAAGCTGCCCGTATCATCACTAGTGCTATGACATCTACACCTATCAAGACTTTAGAAACACTAACATGTTTACAACACTTAGATGACAGACGGGTCACTAAAGTATTGCAACAAGCGGAGAAATATAAACGGCCCATTAGCCACCCATTGCACCAAAGAATAACTGGTTTCGGAATTGTACGACCAAAGATGAGCAACTTCGCTGCAATCGCAATGAACTAACTACTGGAAACCCAGTACTTTCCCAAACAATACCGAAACCTTCGGCCCATCTGATATGTCTGCATATTGGAAACATAAAATACCAGAACTTATGGAAAATAAAAGAGGAATCATGAAAAAATGCACCCAATCAGACAAAGAAAGAAAACACATAGCAGAAAAATACATACACGATACCTACCCACAGAACTATGCAAGAACTTCCAGAGAGTAGTCATTCAGTGGATACCATCACACTGTAATATACACGAGAACGAACACACAGACAAATTAGCTAAAGAGGGAGGGAGATTACCACAAGAGAACCATGTGAACGCTCAGTTATGATGAAGCCAAATCCATCCTCAAAGGTCAGTACCATGAAAAGTGGAAACGAGAACACCCAAAGCAAAACGACAGGGACGAAAAACCATCAACTATCAAGGAGGGTTCAGGTCATCATACTTCACCTACGCACTGGCCACTATAGAATGAGAAATCTCATGTTCACCAAATTCAACATAGGTACAACCAGGCCATGCCACTGTACACAAAACAATATGACTACAAAACATGTTCTACAGGATTGCCCCCAGTACGGCCATGCCACTGTACACTAAACAATATGACTACAAAACATGTTCTACAGGATTGCCCCCAGTACACAGACCTGAGAAAGGCAATGTGGTTCACACAAACCTCCATGGAAGAGAAACTATATGGGGCAATCCAATCACATAAACAGACAGCTGACTTCATAAGAGAGTCTGGAATCCTACTCTGATTGAGTCTTGATCGCTGACAGAGAGAGAGAGAGAGAGAGAGAGAGAGAGAGATAGAGAGAGAACGTGTAAGTAATGTTGGACAGCGCCAGAAAGGAAAATAACTACCATACAACGCAAAGTCAATTTCTGTTTCAGATGTTTACAGTAGTAAGAGAACGCTCTGTCAAGAAGAAAATAGAATGACAAGAAGTTGCTGGCTAAATTGTTCCGTCCATGACAGAAAGTTCGATTTATTTTTGCTACGTAATTGACATTTATGCCTCAAAGATGCTTTTATGTGACTCAACTTCGTAATGTAACTTGTTCATGCTGAACAGTATGTAGCAGTGGGTCGGGATTAGATAATGATGAGTGAACGAGAGGGGAGTCACGGGAAAGAGAGAAGAGTGAACGATAGATAAAAAAAACATAATAGTCCCGTGTTTGGGTGAGCGTCATTCAGGAGAGTTTTGATTGGCTGGGGGAATGAGAGATATTCAGGATACAGGAAAAATAGTCAGTTGCAAGTCGAGGCACATTATTCAGGTTTCCATTCCTTAGCCTTTGATTGTCGCCAATCGTTCTGCACGTCAGCAGTTTGTCTTTTCTAAAGGGGGATTCTGCCCGTAGATGGTCTGCCCTCCCAGGCTTACGAGTGCCATCTGTCCAAGCTTGATGGAGTAAGTAGTTGGTGATTAGACCACCACCATTATTACGATGACGTAGGACACAAAATGTCGTACACTCAATTTCGCTCCCTTTAGATTCTCAGTTACTCTAGTGAGAGCAGCCAACGGCAAACAAAACACGGTGCAAATTTCATAAAGAGATAAAACTGTGGCTGACGAAGTACTTTACATTAATAAGTAACATGGAAATAACTTGCGTCAAGGAATTCCAACAACGGTCATGACGGACAGGACCAATGTGACGTAAAGCACAGATCAAGTCTAAACGTTGGAAGGTCGCATTCACAAAACTTGATCTGTCAAAAAAAGGACTGTTGCCGGCGTACAACTTCGCTTTAGCCGCACATATGTCATAACTAGATCATCATTTATACTTTAACGCAGAAAAGTACTACGAGAACCGAAATTAATAAGATTCCGAGTGCACTTTCTGCAGCAATCGAGATAACGTAACCTAGATCCACCATCTTACCGGAAGTCAATATATAGTGTTGAGTAGATAGAGTAATAATTAGAGTGAAAGTCATGTGAAATATTGTGTCAAATATTAAGTGGGTGGGTTGATTGATGCGTTTTTCCTCCACAGGTTTATTAATAGTAGTTACAGGATAAAAAGATTATATTATATGTACAAGAGTGTAACAGATATCACATTCATGTGTGTACATTAGTTTTTTTAGAGATAGGGGAGTAAGGAGATAATGAAAAAAATGGAAGGGGGTAGATTAGGATAAGTTAAGAAGGAAATAAATTTGATAACAAAGAGGACACACATGGTGGTGATATACATAGAACGATTTTTTTTTGACAACATGATGTAAACAAATGAGTTTTGTATCAATTGAATTAAGAAATGGTTATCAGGTAATGGGTAAACATACATGTTTATTGTGTTGGATTATATGTGATGACCAGAAATTGTTAATGAAATAACACAGGGTGATTATTGTGACAAGAATTGTGGCATATTGTGTAGATGGATTGTCAAATATTACTGTGAGAGAAACAAATAAGAAAAGTGTATTATAACTTAGGTAATGAAAAGTAGTAGATTGAAAAAAAAAACACAGGGAATTTAGTGACATTGGGTCAAGTAAGGAAAACTGTAGAAAGCAAGTAGTAGCATTAGATTAGAAGGAAGGAGATAGGGCAATTAGAATAAGTGATAGGTAATAACACAGTATGATGGGTAGGATAACAAAGAGGTAAATGACAAGTTTGTGTGGATTGGTTGTCAGAATTTAGTGCCATAAGAGGTCAAATATACGAAGATTTCTTGAACATAAGTTAAAAATAATTACCTAAATTGGCTAACATAAAATATTGGATAGAAAATCGAAGGAGTGAACCAGGTGGTATGCATGTGGCACGCAATGCATACGATGTGGGTGGCATTAGACAAACGGGGTAGTAGCCTACAAATATAGAGATGACAAGGAGAATTCAGCTTTTACGGGCGAGTTAGACAAGATCGATGATTGGGTAAATGCCATAGAATATTTCGGAAAAAGCCGACATACGACACAGAGTGGAAAAACATAGCGTTAATGACAAGTCAACGGGGAGTGGCCAGTTGTATTAGGAGGAGGATGGAAGAGGTGAAAAAAGAGACACGGAAATAGTTTAGGGCATTTTTGGCAAAAAGATACATACATCTATAGAGGAGGAGAGCATTAGCAAGAGGTTTGAGGAAAATCAACAAACGGACAGAGAAGAAACTTATAAACAGGAGAGGCAAGAAAATCCTATGAAAGTAGACAACATGAAAAAGAGATATAGAGAACAGAGCTATAGAGGGGTAGTAAATGGTATGCAAGAAACAAGGAGATGCTATAGATGCAATCAGCTTGGACACATTGCGAGGCAATGTCGTATTGGAAGCGACGCACAAATAGATAGGAGAGGCTATCAAGCGTGGGTAAACTTCAGGGGTGTTCAAAAAGACAGACAATTTTGAGCATATGATGGATAAGGTCTGAGCAGTTCGGAACGTATGGGAGAAAGGAAGACCGATGTTCGTGTATAATACAAGTGGAGAAGCAATTATTCAGAGCGATTATTGACACAGGAGAAAGTGTTAGCGTAATTAAGGATAGCACGTACAGATCTATGAAAGGAAAACGGAGATTATTGAGGACGAATAATAATTTGGAATCCATAAGGCGACAGCTACTAGAGGTAGTAGGGAAAACAGGATAGATTTTACCATAGGAAAGTGCAGAACGACACAAATGTTCGTAGTAGTTAGAGGTATGCATACAGCAATGGTATTGGGGAGAGACTGGATGAAGAGGAATAGGGTAATAGTAAATTATAGAACATAAAAATTACAAATAAAGAATACGGTGGTACAGTTAGAAGATGATATTCACATAGTCACATTAGCAAGAGCAAAGGATGATATGGTACTAAAACCACATAGGGTAAATATAAGGTCAGCAAGAATAAGGAAGAATGATTATGTACAAACCGGAACAAGAGTAGAGACGACAAGAGTCAGGCCGGAAATATTAGAAGAACCAAATATAGAGGTAATAAATGACATTGTAGAAATAGGGAGGAGTCCGGTGTTTCCAGTGATACTATTAAATTATTCAGGTAACACGATAAAAATAAAGAATGAATGAATCCTATTTTAGGATGGTTAACAAAAAATAAAATTGAAGTAAATCATGTATCTTCTGGTTTAAAAATAACTTATATTGAAATAAAAAAATACTGGAATAAGATTTATAGATTCTATTAATTTTACATTAATGGGATTATCTAAATTTCCAGAATATTTTGGTTTTAAAGGAAATAAAGGTTATTTTCCTCGACATTTTAATACGAAAGCAAATAAAAATTATAAAGGTAAATATCCAGGTTTGAAATATTATGGTTATAGTGAAATGAATAAAGATAATATTATAATGAAATGAATAAAGATAATAAAAAGAATTTAGAATTGTGGTATAATACTGTAAAAAATAACGAGTTTAACTTCCAAAAAGAAATCTTTTATTATTGTTTATTAGATGTTTTAATATTAGCAAAAGGTTGTAATATTTATAGAAATACATTTTTAGAGAGTACAAAAAATCTTATATATCCTATTCAATGTATAACTATAGCACAATTATGTACAACAATTTTTAAAACATTTATGTTGAAAGAAAAAGCAATAGGAATTCATAAAACTTCTACATATGACGATAATCAATCTTATAAAGCAATTCAATGGTCAGAATCTTTTGAAAATAATGGCTACAAGCCACTGATACAACATGCTAAAAGAGGTGGTGAAAAATAAATTTATTTTAAATGTAAAAAATATAAACTTGATGGTTATTATTTTGATAGAAAAACTAAAACTAAACATATTTATGAATTTTATGGTTGTTATTTTCATGGTTGTCCAAAATGTTTTCATCCTGAAGAAATATGTAAGAGAAAAGGAAATAAAACTATGAAAGAGTTATATAAAGAAACAATGAATAGAGAAAAAGATATTGCAGAATATTATAAGGATGATAATTTTGAGATAAATACAATTTGGGAATGTGAATTTGATAAAAATAAATATCCACCTGTAGATGAATATTTAATTAAAAACCTATAAATAAAAGAGATGCATTTTATGGTAGAACAGAAACTTTTCAATTATATAATAACACTGAAAGTTTAAAAGGCAAATATATAGATTTTGTATCATTATATCCAACTGTTAATAAATATGATGAATATCCTATTGGACATCCTAAACCTCTTATAAATATTTCAGTTAGTGAATATATTGATAAAACATATTTTGGAATTATGAAATGTAAAATATTATCATCTAGAAAATTATTAATTCATGTTTTACCATATAAACAAAAAACAAAAGATGCACATAAATTATTATTTGGTTTATGTAAAACATGTATGGAAAGAATAAATAGTGATTGTGATCTTGTAAAAATTAATAAAAATAAATATGATAAAATTCATGCAATGAAAAGATGTCAAACTTGTAAAAATTTTAGAAATAAAGAATGCAATCATTCTGAAAAAGAAAGAACTATTATTGGAACTTGGGCAACAATTCAAATTGATAAAGCCTTAGAAAAAGGTTTTAAACTACTACAAATATATGCATTAGAATATTTTGAAGAAAGTATGAAAGGATTATTTGAACCATATGTTGATATGTTTATGAAATATAAATTAGAAGCATCAGGTTGTAAATGTAATTCTAAATATTGTAAACCAGATTGTAAGAATGATGAAAATTGTGAAACTAAAATACAATACATAGTAGATAATCTTGCTTATGATTTAAATTTAATTAAAGTAAAATATAATGCAGGATTGAGATTTATAGCAAAAATATGTCTGAATTCTTTATGGGGTCATTATGGAATGAAAGATAATTATTCTCAAACAGAATATACTTATAATTGTGACCAGTTAACAAAAATTATTTATAATGAAAAACATAAAGATGTTTCTACCATAATATTAGACGATGATGTTGTTTTAGTAGAATATAAAACTAAAGAACATTATTTAAGACCAAATCCTAATGTAAATATTTATATTGCTTTATATACTACAACACATGCTAGATTAAGATTATATGAATAATTAGATACTTTACAAGAAAGAGTAATATATTGTGACACCGATTCTTGCATTTAATGATGATAACTCCGAAGTTTGTAAAAAAATAAATTCATTAATTGGAAAAGGTTTAGGACAATTAACAGAGGAAATTTCCGATAAACATAAATCTGAATATATTAAAACATTTGTTTCATTAGGACCAAAAGATTATAGTATGAAATTAAATACTGAAAAAAATAGTAGGAACATGTAAAGGGTTTAGAATAAATAATGAAGCAGAAGAGAAAATTACAATGGATAAAAAAATAAAATTGATTACCGATGATAAGGAAAAACATGCATTAATTAAATATAAACAAGTTAAAATTAATAAAAAAGATAGAAATTTAGAAACTATAGATCAAATTAAAATGTATGATTTTGAATTTGATTAAAGAATGATTAAATATGAAAACGATAATTTAATTACTAGTTTACCTTATGGGTACTAATTAAATATATAATCTCTTATTTTATGACCGTTTATAATATGATTCAATTTTTCATCACCTTTATATCTTTTTTTTATATTTCATCTTGCTCATCTGTAGATAAACATTCACCTTTATATCTTAAATCATCTATTTGCATTTGAGATAATAAAACTTTACCTAAAATAACTTTAGCATTATCATCTTTATAGGGATTAATATATATATATATATATATATATATATTATTTTATTTAAATCTTCTTTTTCTATTTCGGTCATTTTTAAAAATATTTTTTATTTATAATTTATTTCTTTTTACGACCTTTGACCTGCCGAGAGCAAAAACTGTAGACACAAATGTCCACAAATTACTGTATTAGGATCTCGTATTTGTTCAGTATTATATTAAATATCTCCAGGTTTTTCATGAATAATTTTTATATATGTTTTAGTAAGATATTTTTTTTTATAATTGCCGTATTTCAAATCATTTCGGGGAATTTCCGAATTGATCTGATTATATTTCTGAATTATTATTATTTCATGTTATTATTATATAGATTTTTCACAGTTGTTAAATACAGGTATATTTAAATTACAAAATATTTCAAACAAATCAATATAAGCGTATATAGACTTTTTTTTATTGTATGTTTTATTATAAATCTATATATCTATTTATCGATTAAGTAGATAATCGCAAAAAATAAAAATATATTTTTTTTTATATTTTCGCTGATTGGGGTGGTAACAGCGAAAAAATAAAAAAATTATATTTAAAAAAAATGATTTGGTCTAGAGTCGCAACTTTAATATACTACTCACGTCCCATAAAGTCTCTTCACAAATTACTATCGTACCTTGATATTAGCATCCCCTTTTCCAGCGATGCAGTTTACTAACTAATTATTCCGTGGATATGCTACCATTAAGCCTTCCCCGCTAGTGGGCATTACTTAGCTCACTAATTCCACACAAATCTCATGAGTGCGAGTATCATAACTCTATGCACTTCCACCAGTTCAACTACTCACTGAACGGTGTCTCTAACAAGTGCACTAGTCCTACCCTAACTGATTACTTGAGTAACATAAATCCTTAATCTAAGCACACTTTACATTGTCCAGGAATGTAGAGTCTATCTATTCCC